>JAUELE010240255.1:0-11433 GCA_031471655.1 Diodora aspera
ATAAGTCAGTTGGCCACCTGACTGAAAGTGTTGGTAGCCAAATGGCTACTTTCAAAAACATTTAACGTCGAGCCCTGTATTAGTCGCCTTGTAAAACAAGCATTGGGTTACTGAGGCCCTATTTTATCTACATGACACCACATCACTCCCCGGAAGTCCCACGGGGTGACTGACTTAAGAGGTTACATGCCCACCGGATAGTTAAAATCATCCCGCCCAAGAGGGGTAATAATGGTGAAACTTTGTATGGTTTTCAGCCATTCACACTTTGATGTATGATATCATAGGCTTCTTGCACTTTAAACTTGTCAGCCATATTGCGCCGGGTTACGCCTCTCACTTCAAACTCGGACCAATCAGATAACACATGTACTTTTACTGCTGAACAGAAATATCACTTCTGCTTGCTTTTCTCTTGGTAACAGAGAACAACATAGTTTGAGCGGAGTTTACAATAAATGAAAGAAGTTTGTGACATGTTGTTATGAGATGCATGATAGGCAATCATGAATGTAGATGGAAGAATATCAGTCTCTAGTTTTAAGCTGTACGCTTGATAGCTGCGCTCAAGTAAAAAAAGATGGCTGAATGAACCCCTATCATTATAGTTTGTGAGCAAGAAATGAGAATTTTAAGTAAATACCCCCGGTATATGTTTATTGACTGGGATCCAGTTCCTGTGGATGAATCATCCACCATTCTATCAGCTGACCGGTCCCTTCTGGACACTAATGCATAAAAGATAATGGAGCCTGCCCAAGTCTAGATATTTAGCAAGTCTAGGATTTCTCAGCTTTAGAAATTACGAATATACCTGGGCTCCTTTTTGGTTTTAATATTTTTGTAGATTAATATTTCTGGGACTAAATGTTAGCCTAGACTCAGGTGACCTTTAAATAGGATAACAACTGTGATTCTGACTCAACTCTTTGCCTAATTTATATGAAACCTTACAATGGCTGCCCTATTTGGTTCCACACAAATATCATAAACACACCACTAAAGTCTGATACATAATGCCAGCTAGCTATCAACAACTATTTTCTTGAAAGACGCCCACATTAATTCTAATTTGCTGTAGTTTACAATAGGATCTTTTAATAAAGTTGTGACTAGTTCACCTATTGACAAATCTCAAATGATCAAAAGCGTTTCTTGCCACCAGTCTTGTTCTCTTTTCCTCCTTTTTCTTTATTCATCAGAGACACGATGTATTTCTCCTGTTGTCGTTCCACCTCAAGTTCACTGACCTTGAACTTGTTCTGTCTTTCCTGCTCTCGTAATCTGTGTTCCAGAATCTGGACTTCCCTCTGTTTCTGGCTCAGAGCTCCCTCGTTCTGGACATACTTCTGGTGAATATCTGAAGTCAAACAATCCCATTCAAACTGTGTTACGGTAAAACTTCTAAAATTTAGAACTTCTAAAATTTCGAAGGTGCTATATCTGATAATCAATTTATTTAACCTCTAAAAATTCAATTTTTTTGTAAAAATCCGAAAACCGAATTTCTAAAAATTCACCGAGGTTTGAAAAATGGTCATTGTTACCTTCAGCAGTTTCTAAAATTTCAAATTTTTCACTGACGTTTTGGAGGCAATTTCTAAAATTTCAAATTCTAACTTTGTCAAAGATCACTAATTTCCAAAAATTCAAACATGTCCAAAAGTAATTATTTTTTTCCCTTCTAAATTTTAGAAGTTCTACCGTAGTAAACCCCCTGAGGCTGCAAGTTTGCCCCACCCCCCCCCCCCCCAATTCTGGATCCTTCCATGTTTATTTAAGAGGTAGACAGGTGATGTTTATTCAACAGGTAGCTGTATATCCTATTGTCTTTGGAAGTGTGTCGGATTAAACATTTGTGTTGAAATTGATCACCTGGCATACTTGAAATACCAGCGGGTGATCAGCCCATGACCCAAAGGAAACTCGATGTTTACCTGTGTTGACCAAGACAGCGATTAGTATTTGATCTATCTTGCATCAATGTTGGTTTATTTCGTCAAATTACTCTTCCTATAATGTGATGGAATGTCTCGAAGAGAAAGATCAATTTGGAGAGGTTTGCAATTAAATGCTCTAAATCCACAAGCATGCAGAAAACTGCAGTCTGTGGGGTTTTTTTGGACAAAAACGGTGTTCTCTCTCTAGAGTGAGATGACAGCTTGTTTATAAGAAAGATAAATTGCAATTTCTTTGGACAGTTGGGAGAGAGATTCCACAATACAGTGATTCAGGTTTACACACATTTCATGCAGGCGGTATGTTATATCAGATCATGGGTTCTCGAATTGAAGGGAATTCAACACTCCTCCACACCTAAAAGAACCCTGATGTTTTGGAGGGTGGGAGGGAGTTGGAGTTACAGATGATATGGAAACTATTTAGAATACACCTTTGGAATTTTACAATCTTTGAAAGGAAAGACTAATGATAACGTGGTGAAAAGGATGCATGACTGTATGGGACTAAAAACTTTGAAAACCACTGTCTAATATTAACAAATTTCAAAATTGTTTCGTATCAGTTGTTGACAAATGAGTCCTTAACTCTTTGTAAGCAAAAATGAAAAAGGTACACCGGACATATTAGTTTTGGAAAGTTTATATAATGCCTGTTCATGTTTCGGAAAGTTTAGTTAATGCCCGTTCAGGTTTTGGAAAGTTCTGTTAATGCCCATTTATGTTTTGGAAAGTTCAGTTAATGACTGTTCACGATTTGGAAAGTTTGGTTGATGCCTGTTTATGTTTTGAAAAGTTTATTTAATGACTGTTTTTGTTTAACGTACAGTCATTCTGAAGGAGGTACCTACATTTTGACCTGATGTGTGCCAGGAATTAAGTTAAAGATATTCCAAACTCAAAATATTGATTTTCCTCATTATGACCATTTGCTTCAAACTCATAATTACACGTTATTACAAGAACAAACCACTGGATTGGCCAATTTGTCGTTCGGCTGTATCCAAGTCGAAACAAGACATGTATATTTTTGTTTGTTAAAAGTTCCCTGAAGAGGTAGGGTCGCCATCATGAAGAACTCCAGATGAACAAAATAAACACGTTTGGGTTGACCACCATATTGAAGCAAGGGAACATGCTGGTTTGGTTCAGAGTACCTTGCACTGGATGGAAGTGATCACACTCTTGTGCTGGTTAACCAAAGATACGCCTTTTGGAACCAATAAACAAATGGTTCTCGGCTGGTAAAAGCAGTTCATATACTTATGCCCTCTTCATCTTAGAGTGATGTGTATGCACTACATGGAGAAGTCAGTGGGTGGGGGGACTGGAGGTAGACTACAGTAAAACTTCAAAAATTTCGAAACCCAAAAATTAATTTATTTTTGATGTGTTCAAAATTTTGGAAATTTTCACCAAAAAGTAAGTGAAAAATTCAAAACTTTGGAAACTGCTGAAGGTAACAATCAAAATTTTTCAAATTTTTAGAAGTGCGAAATTTAGGAAGTTTTACCGTATATGTTTTTCGCCAGACTTATGATTTTTGTCCAAATCGGTTGCTCACGTTCTGTCTGTTTTGGGCTGCCTTCTCTCTTGAATCATGCTGTTGTTTGATTGAGAAATTATACCCATGATGCAACATTCCAGCTCAATTCAGTTTTCTCTTCAGGATATGGCGGCAGCATGTTTACATGTGCAGGTTCTTCATTACATTTCATGTTTAACAGCGCAGAATGATCACTGACTCCAGCGGACTCCCTTCACTCACGTGGTTCTCCACACACTCAGAAATTGAATTTAAAATAGAACAAACTTGGTTAGCTAAATTATCTTCTTGTCCAGGCTTTCTTGAAAGATTTTCTCATTTCCATCAGTTTTTAACTCTTTTGCCATCACTTGAGGAAACATTTTTTCCCTTTGCTCGATCAGAACTGTCTCTGAGGTATAGAGGGTTAAATGGAGCTGACGTTCCAGACTCGTTTTCATTTAATACAAGCGAGGAAAGCTGTGCCTTGAGCTGCAAGCACTGACAGATAACCAATATTTTGTCAGGACGGGGGATACTTTCCAATTTCAATTTTCTGGATTACTAAACCTTGTTATAGCCTATACGTCATTTACAGAAACACGCTTTTTGTCGTGTAACTCACAACAAGAGTCTAGCTCTGTCTTGTAGCTAATTTTCAGTTTGGGAGAATTCTTTCAGATGAGTGCAAACTCAGTTTTGTGTCTGAGGATCTCTCAACACTTAATCAACAGAATTAAATCAACTCAACTTGGCTTAATTTAGTGCATGCCAGAACATATTAATTTTCTCTTCCCTCAGTGGGGTGCTGGATGGCGCTGTATTTAGCTTGTCAGCCCAGCAATCTGCTAGCATAGGCGATTGTTGTTCGAGTCCGGCCTGAGAACCTCTCTTCAAGCCTGGAAGGACAGGCCCTGACACAGAAGTGATGATGTGGCTGAAAGATCACCGATGTGGTGATGTGGCTGAAAGATCACCGACGTGGTGATGTGGCTGAAAACATTTCAGCTGGGCGGACTGAGACAATTTAAGAGTAAAGCCACTTGCCCAAGTTGACACTACTGACATTGCCAGCATCTCAGTGCGAGGCAGGGACGAACCCTTGAAGGCCTGGAAGCTTTCAACGCTAGCCGATCACACATCCAACTACTCTTAAGGCTCGACGTTGCTTAACTTTGCAAGCTCTTCACATCCGTGCGTTGCACGAGACCAACTCATCTCACTCATCAGTCTACTGAAACAGTTCCTTCAGTGAGGTGACTTGAGTGTCAACATCATTAGTATTCAAATTCATTATTGACATGTTAATGTTCCAATGTTTCTCATGAGATAGCGTTCCAGTGTCCTTATTGTGTTACTGGGGCAGGGGATGGCTCAGTGGTTAGCGTGTCGGCCCAATAATCTGCCGGCCTTGGTGGTTATGGGTTCAAATCCTGCCTGGGTACCTCTCTTTCAGGCGGAAGCTTGAGCCCTCACACCACCATGATGTAGGTGACACTGTGGTGATATAGCCGAAAGATTGTTGAAAACCATGCAAAATCCCAAACTATCCACTTTCTCAATGAAGTCTAGCTTCTCTCTAATTCATGAATTGCTCCAGAAATCTCAGGCAGCTCCCAAAAGTCATTTTCACTCTTATAGCTTGAGCACAGTGAAGACAGTTGTAGAAATCCTAGCACAGTACAAAAGTTTTTAAGATGATGTTTTTCGGCAAATTTATTCTGCACTGGAGTGGGATGGGCTTTAGCAACGATTTTATTCTGGAGTTAACCGGTTGATTTAGGACTAATTTGAACCAAGACAAATGATGATCAGCATTCAAGAGAGGGGTAGAACCCTTTGAAGCGAACTATGCCGGCAGAATCAGCCATTTCGCGCCTTAGGTGTTCAAAGGTGTCTCTGGAAGGTGTCTCGTATTCTCCTGCTGAACGGCAAACAGACCGGAGCACGGACCAGGCGGTGACATAATGCACAGGGTTCACGGTTAATAGCTCCACAAACATACTCACTCGTCATCAAAAAGCTTTCCTTGGATACCAACATTCAGCGTACTCTGTGCGTGTGGATTATTCATGGAAGCTGAGCTGGTGGATAAAATTGGATTCATTTTTGCCTGACTTGCTCGAGGTCCGGATTCCAGCTAGATTCGTGTAGGGAGTGGAGTTTGTCTGGAGATGTACGCTGAACTCTGAGACAACACTCCTCTTCATTCTTGGCACTTGGAACAGTAAATGATTGTCTCTATGGCATGCTGACCTTCTGTCTCCCTGATGACCTGACAATGTCACGTCTATACCCTCATATTTTGGGAACAGTCCCAAGTATCCTCATGCACATCAAGTCTCACTTTGTGCTCAGGCAGTAGTTGGATGGGTAAAACACTCAAAACTTTCAGGCCTTTAAAGGTTTGCACTGCCTTCGACTGAAACACTGACAATGTCAGTGGTGTTACCTTGGGCAAGTGGCTTTGTTCATAAATTGCTTCAGTTCACCTAGCTGAAATTGGGTACCTGGTCGGAAAATGATGGTATTGTGATGTTAACCTTTTAGCGTCGAACAGGCAGATTAGGTTGTATACTCCCTAGGGAGTTGAGAAATGTTGTAGACCGTACATTGCTCCAAATTTCACGAACGTAAAACAAGCAAACAGCCACTATGGTTATCAGTGGATTCTTAAAAAGGGAAATTACACAACAGCTTTTGAAAGACAGGAAGCAGATCATTGACGGGAGTGGCTGGTCTTGTTGATGATTTTTGGACCTCTTTGAAGAGCGCCGTCTCTAGTCGAGATCAAACAACACCACCTAGTTTAAATTTTCAGTGTTGATTAGAAGTGATCGAGTGTCCCACTGGTCGAGTTTCCGAGGCAGATAGGAAGCTGGGGTTGTTTAGACGGCCATCCCACGACAAACAAAACAGAGGCCGAAATCCCCATCAATATTTGTCTTCTATTTAGAGAACGTTTTGTGGGGGTGCACAATGCCATCGGGGAAAAACGGAAGATAATGTACCTCTCTCATCATTTACCGTGTTCGTAGGTTAATCTAAGCTTTTGAAAACTAGCTTGTAGTTAGTTGTAGGGCAACATACATCTGAAAGAAGTCGCGAGGTTCGTGTTTAGACTACACAAATATAAAGTTTACTATCAAAATACTGACAGTTTATTGGTGTTTGGATACGTTACAAAATATGTTTTTACTTCGCAAGACAAACTTTGAGCTGATCCAGTATTTACGTTTTTTCTCCAGAAAGGCGTGCTTGTTTGTGATTGATTATTCGTCTCGTTGACACAAGCTAATTTGAAACCGACAAAACTGCAATCCGAAGAACAAAGCCAGAAGAACATAAAAGAAAAAAATCATCGAATATTTAATAGATTGGATATAAGCCCAAAACTTTCATGAAGATCAGTTTTGTGGAAAATAGTTTTGACAAACTGTTGAAGAAAATGTTTGAAGTTTAATGTAGACATTTCACACAGATTAGCACAATAGTTTATATAATAAGGGCACACTTCTATCTAGTGTGAAGTGCCACTGACTCAAGTACCAACCTTGGAAAAGATAAAACTATATTATCCAGAATGAGATTTGTTTGGCATTTTCCAAGATTTCGGGATGATGGCCTGTATCTTCCTGTCTTGTGTGAAGTTAAGCTGTACTGACTTGAGTACTGACCTTGGAATAATGGCTAGTATTTTCCTGTCTTGCATGACTCAAGTACCAACTTTGGAATAATGGTCGATATCTGTCTGTAATGTGAGTCTACTTGGTTCAGCTCAGTATCCCTTTGCCTGTTGTAGATGGGGATACTCTTACTGGCAATCAACACGCACTTTTGTAATCTTAAGTCTACAAGACAATCTTTGCATTTCCTCTTGTCCTAAACATTGACTCCTGCAAGAGAGAATAGAAGCTGATCTCAACAGATCACTGTTTTATATGGTAAAACTTAAAAAAATTCGAACCGAAAAACAATATGTGTTTTGGATGTTCAAAATTATGGAAATTGCGACCAAAATGTAACTGAAAAATTCAAAATTAACTGCTGAAGGTAATAATGAACATTTTTAGATTTTTGGAAGTTGGAAATTTCAGAAGTTTTAGCATAATCACTGGTGATTACTGAGAAACTGCCCGACTCTCCTGGGTACACAGTTCCTACAACTGTCTGTAATGGCTGAGTGTCGGACAGTGCAGTGGTTATATAACCCAGTAATCTACTAGTCCAGGCAGTTGTGGGTTCGAATCCTGCCTGGGTACCTCTGTTTCATCTGGATATTGACACCACATGATGTAGGTGACACCGTGATGATATGGCTAACAAATTGCTAAAAGCCACATTAAAGCCAAAATCACTCACTGTGACATTGATGTGATGTAGGTGACACTGTGGTGATATGGCTAACAAATTGCTAAAAGCCACATTAAAGCCAAAATCAGTCACTCACTGTAAACGCAGGCTGGAGACCTTCATCCAACTCTCCCTCGGGCACGTCCTCATCAATGTGAAGGATAAGCCGTCTGTCTCTGGATTACCGCCATGATCCAGGCCTTAAGGCAATAAAATATGAGGCCAGGTAATGTGTAGCTTGGGATAGAAGGCTCACAAGTCAGTTGACTAGGCTAGGTGCCAGCGTCGGAGTCACACTCTTCATCTCTCCTCCAACAAGAAAGAGCGAAAACCCTGAGACAAGTTACTTCAGAGATCAAGAGCTGCTTCTGGTTAAAACCGATTCTGTTTCAATTTTACTCCAGCACATTGAAACCAGGATCTGATAAAAGGCTGTTGACAACTTCTTCCCAGACCGATCCCTTTTACCTTCCTATTTTTAGTGCTGACTCTATTTTCTGTTTTGAAATTTTTGATTAGCAGCTTTACATATCTGGATAAAAATGATTTGCATTTGATGCAAATTGATCATGATTTTATGAGCAATTCATTGGCAATCACTGAAATTGACTAGCAAAATGCGATGCAAACCCGAACAAAAGATTAGATGCTTAATGCATGTTTCCAAGCACGTATGAATCCAAGATGCAAAATATAAACCATACAAAAAGTGCAAAAACATTTTGAGCAGGGGCCATTTATTAATTAGACAGAAGGAAAAGGACAAACATACCATATTTTTTTTCATTGCAGCCTTACTAAAATATACATATATAATATACGGTAAAACTTCTAAAATTCCGAACCGAAACAGAAAAATGCTTTGTGATGTGTTCGAATTTCTGGAAATTAGAGGTCTTTGATAAAGTTAGAATTCATTAGTTTTGAAAAAGCCCCCGTTAATCCGACACCTGTTAATCCGACATCCGAGTTCATATTATACTGGTGTCTTAATTTAAAGTTTGTCAATCTGCTAATCGGTCTGTCCCAGTGAACGGACTCCTTGACTGATGTTTATCTGTAGACCTATTTCCTTTCACTGATTACATTTCCTATCACCTGTCATATATAGGTCACAGAAAACCAATATATTCTTGTATCAAAATGCAGTGAATGAAATCCAAGTTCAGCTCCTTTGAACTTTTACTTTATTGCACAAGAGTTTATCTTTTAACAAACAGCATTTTATTATCTGTGTCCTGAAGATATGAGATGAAGAAATTATGACTCAATTGTGTTTGACAAATTGTAAATAATAATGTCCCGCTGACAAAAAGCAGGGTTGTGGTTTTTCAACCCCGTCAGGCTTCCGGGAAGTGATGCTTGTCGTACAAGGCAACTAAAATGGGGATCTTTTGCTTTCACTTTCCTTTCTATCAATCCCTTTTATGAACTGTCTTTTCGCTCAATGTGCACCTTGCACATCACTCTGTCATTTCTCTCTCAAATCTTCTACCCGTAATCACTTAGTCATTTCTCTGCCAAATTTTCTACCCGTCTTCCCTCTGTCATTTCTCTGTCAAATCTTACCCGTCATCCTTTTGTCATTTCTCTGTCAAACTATTCTACCTGTCTTCCCTCTGTCATTTCTCTGTCAAATCTTCTAAACGTCATCCCTTGGTCATTTCTCTGTCAAACATTCTACCTGTATTCACTCCGTGGGGCTTCCGGGGAGTGACGCGGTGTTACTTAGTCACTTAGATAGAAAAGGGCCTCAGTAACCCGACGCTTGTCGCACAAGGCGACTAAAATGGGGATCTTTTGCTTTCACTTTCCTTTCTATCAATCCCTTTTATGAACTGTCTTTTCGCTCAATGTACACCTTGCACATCACGTTGCGTTATGGCTGAAATATTGCCCTTGCAACGTAAAAAATCATTTCAACTCAACTCAAATAGGTTGTTCATTTCAGTGAACATTTGCTTAAAACCATATGCATAACTTTGATTACCTTCGGGATGTCACTTACAAAAAAAGGGCCAATTCCAAAACACCAAGTGGAAGAATTTCAGCAATGTTCTCACTGGATTTATTATGCTTCCAAGGAGTAAATTGGTATCACTTACATAGGAGGGATGGGGCAATGATCATCATGATGGGAATCTTTCACTTGTCTCGATTTCTTTTTTCACTCCTTGAATGTGCAGCATGGACAAATCATTGCATTTTAGCTGAAAGACTTCCATTGTAACATGATATGTCAACTCATTTGTAAGTTATTTTTTCTTTGTTTGGTGACTCGGCCTGTCTACCTAGAGTGACCTGAATTGTGAAGGTCGTGTCCCACTTCCCACACGTTTTGTTCTGCTTTAGAGATCGGGCTGTAGATTGCTCTGCATTGTAAAACATCCACCAACCTCAGATCATGACTAGTAGAGGGTGCGGGGTTGGCACAGTGGTTACCACACTGGACTCGAAAATCGAAAGGTTCCGAGTTTGAATCCCGCCCAGGTCGCTTTCGCGTTGCTCGGAGATGGGAGCCCCCTGAAACCACCGAGATGATATGGTTGAAAATTTACCTAAAGTCACATTAATCCAGAGTCACTCACTCATGACGTGTAAAACAGAAGATTTAGCTGTGATTAGGTGGACTTTGAGAGATTTATGCCATTTCACCCATTTCTGTTGTAGCCCAGAGGTAGAGTTTTGACCATGATGTGATGTTGTTGATGCTGTGGTGATATTGCTGATATCAGGTTAAATAAAAAGATTTCTCACTGACTGACTTACTCAACCGCCTGGCAAACACTGACTGCCTGACCACTCACCTCACTCACTCACTCACTCACTCACTCACTCACTCACTCACTCACTCACTCACTTCACTCACTTCACTCACTTCACTCACTTCACTCACTCACTCACTCTTTCACTTTTATTGTTCAGGGTATGGCAGGAGATCAGCGGAACACACACTGGGAGCTCAGTAGAAGATGGCTACAAATGCTGCAAAAAGATGTCTGCTGTTCGGAGAACTTTCTGCCTTTTTTGTGCATTTGACCTTATTTTGAGCTTCATACTGTGGGTGATTTATACCCAAGTAAGTGGACAAGGAGGAACTCTTCCTGGTTGTTAATGTAAAGTTGGAGTCACACAGTATACGAGTCATTTACAAAATTCACAACAATTTTGAATTCAATGTGAACTTGAGGTCACACAGTATGTATATTTGCATGGTTATAAATGTTTTGCCACAAATATAAGCAACACACCAGCAACACTCCAGCAACATTACAGCAACATGTAATTGATACCTTCCTGGATGTTGAAAATTAGGACACCTTTCTGAGCAATATTTATGTTTTTATACTTTCCGTTGAAAGTCAATAAAACTAAAAACATCATGAAGCATGATGGCTCTCTAGGCCCGGGGGTGGGGAGCTGGGGGCAGGTGTCCCCATTTTTGCTCACCCTTTTAAATTGTTTGGCTATGTTAGCACCAGATCAACCCCCAAAAGTTATAAAAACTCATGAAATGGGTTGAAATTGCACCATTTTGCATGTTATTTTCTCAAAATTTTCTTAGGGGATAGGGGGGGGGGGGGGGGGGGGGGGGGG
>JAUELE010240266.1:0-11429 GCA_031471655.1 Diodora aspera
GATGTGCCTTTTGCACATCACATTGCGCTATGGCTGAAATATTGCCCCCTGCAATGTAAAAATCCATCTCACTCACTCAGAGTTCATTCTTGAGTGGGCCCCACTCTCTGTTGGAGATAATTTTAATTTAATCATAAATTTGGATTGGGCCCCTATATGAGCAGTTCAGAAATGGTATCAGTTTTCATTTAAGGATCCTGGGCCCATACTTTTCTGGCAATGCCCCATTAATTTTTCAAATGGCCCCACCATTTTGACAGTTTTACATGATCTAATAAAGAAACAGCGGCCATTGGCCCATTTTGCGGGCCCATCACTGTTCGAACCCAGGTTGGTCCCTGGTTCATTGTCACATAATAGAGAGGTTTTGCAAGTGAATGAAAAATGAGAATGAAAACGAAATAAGTTGGTTTTCGTGGCTAAAAAAAAGTTTCACACGCAAATGAACGAAAATGCCCAGGGGGCACTATTTTTCAATATGGATTTTGAATCTGTATGTTGAATGAAGGTTCTGACTTTATGACAGAAATGTTGCATTATGTTATCTTGAATGACACTTTTATAACAAACTGTATACTGAGGCATACATTTATTTTCAAATTAAGTCATTTGTCACACAACAACTTCTGTGTTATTTGAAATACATGCTAAAGTCACGTTCATTACGTCACTATGAAAATGAGCGCCAATGTCCATCAAAATGAGACACAGTTGGCGAACATAAGTTTACGAAATGATGTCTCAGAACACAAACTGATGACGTGTTCATTTACGTTTTCGTTTTCGTGCCTTTGCAAAACCTCTCTATAAATTTGTCCTAAGCGCAGAATAACACAAAATGTGAAAACTACGAGAATCACATGGAGAATGGATAGCATCACCCAGAATATTATGGTCCGATCAACTAAATTATTTTCATGGAAGCTAAATTAACTGTCAGCTGTTTTCAGTTCTTTTCTATTGATTTACTTTTGCCCTTCATTTGGTCTTGTGGGGAGCGGGATGGCACAGTGTTTAGCGCATCGGCCAAGTCATCTGCCAGCCTTGGCAGTTGTGGTACAAGTCCCCTCCCGGGCATCTTTCTTTCAGCCTTGAGAGACACGAGCCCCGA
Organism: Diodora aspera; assembly: GCA_031471655.1. NCBI lineage: Eukaryota > Metazoa > Mollusca > Gastropoda > Lepetellida > Fissurellidae > Diodora > Diodora aspera. Next base: position 1,112 of record JAUELE010240266.1, read on the forward strand.
CACTGACGTGATGTTGACGAGACTGTAGTGATGTGGCTGAAAAATTGCCGAAAACCACATAAAAACCCAAATCACTCACTCACTCACTCATTTGGTCTTGAACCAGAAATTACTTCCTACTAACATGGTGTCATGACCTCATGTGGAGTGACATGGTATCACTTAGTAAGAATAGGGCCCCAGTAACCCAATGCTTGTCATAGAAAGCGACTAAAATTGATATCTTTTGCTTTTTCTTTGTATCAAGCTAGTATAAATTTTCAACTTTTTCAGTATACATAAAATTATATACACACCACAAATATTACACAAAAGATATAGCATGTTTGTCGTTTTACAGCCTCTTGAATAGCCTCATTTATTTTGAAACCTCCATACCATCAAATAGAAAAAAAGCATGCTGAACTTTTCGACAGAATCTTTAAAATTGTTATAACCCAAATTTCCTTCAGGATAATAGTGTTATCTTATCTTATCACATTGTGTTGTTTCTGACAGACTTACCGTGTAACCTACCACACAAACTCAAATTTATTATTTCTGACAGACTTACCGTGTAACCTACCACACAAACTCAAATTTATTATAACTACACAACCAGTGCAGTGTTCAGATCCATGACTGGGCATCGTGTATTTCAGGAGTTCTGCAGTCGAATCCAGGAAAGCAATTTGCTGAGTCAAGAACAGCTGGACCAGATTTTCCGGAATCTTTACGAACTGATCAGCGCCAATGAAGAATTCTTACAGAAACTGAAAGCAGAAGTTGTGGTTGCATCGAACAACCAGGTGGGGAACAAACTTGTAAAATATCAAGACAATATTTGAAATCATTTGCTGGAGGTATTTTAAGTAAATTTTGTCTCGTCACTACTGACTTGAACATATATACAATATGTATTTTAAGAAATCACAATTTTCTTTCATTGTAAATTTTTCTATGCTATTGCATGTTTGTTTAGGAAGTGAGGCAGGAGTAGCCCAGTGGGTAGTGTGTCAGCCCAGTAATTGGTCAGCCTTGGTGGTTATGGGTTTGCATCCCACCTGGGTACCTCTCTTTCAGCCCAGGGATTGAACCCTGACACCGACTTGCGCCAGTACGTTACGTTAGCATAGATAACGTCCCTATGTTTATAGTTGTTTACGACATGCCGTCATCGAGTTAAACGACATGTCGTCTCTCTGTGTTGGGAGTTATCTCCCTTCTGTGTTTAGAATTATCTCCCTTCTGTGTTTAGAGTTATCTCCCTTCTTACGTTGATGTTCTGAATCACATGAAACGAGTGAAGTTGCAGCTCGGTAATTAAGTGTCTTCGAAGTGCTCGGTTTTGGTTACTCACTGGCGTTGATGTAGGTGACATCCTGGTGATATGGCTAAAAGATTGGAGAAAACCATTTAGGTCCCTACAATCCAAAATCACTCTTGGGTGAGGGATGGCATAGTGGTTAGCACGTCGGCCCAGCAATCTGCCAGCCTTTGCGATTGTGATTCGAGTATCGCCCGGGCACCTCTCTTTCAGCCAGGAGAGACAGGAGCCCCGACACCGACATTATGTTGGTGAGACCGTGGTGATGTGGCTGAAAGACTGCCGAAAACCATGTAAAACCTTAAAACACTCACTCACTCCTTCAGGTGATAAAGTAAAACCTAGAAGTGTAAATATAATTTATATACAATGAGTTACATGTGTTGTCACTTGCTTTAATCTTGAATTATATTTTTATCTATATCTGGACTCTGTGCACAATCTCATCCTTCTTATGTTTGAACCTTCTATATTGCAGAATCAGTTTGGTGCTAACATTGGGAAACTGTTTCTGGAATCGGCGGTGATGTTTCAGGCTTTCGAAAGTTACTGCATTAATCATGTGAGTAGTTTTCAATGTACTTATGAGACACTCTTGCACATCACATTGCGCTATGGCTGAAATATTGCCCCCTGCAATGTAAAAATCCATTTCACTCACTCACTCACTTCCTGACAGCTAATGTAAGGATCATCGACCCCCAAAAAGGGACCACAAGTCGTCAAACAACGAAACTGTATTATACCTATCTGCTGTTTTGCCATTTGTAAAGAAACATTTTGATGCAAAAAGTTTTAAATTTGATTAATATTTAGTCACTCTATGGCTTTTTAAATACCTTAGGGGTAAAAGACCCTATTTTGAGAAATTCACGTTTGAAAGTATGACCTAGGAAAAAACAGTATGCTGTTATCATATAGAGAAGGTTAATCTTTGGCATTGGTTTATAGTTAAAAGGGTTTTGAGGCAATTCACAAAAGTACTTACCACATGATATAACACAAAATATTGAATTTGACAAAGTAAGTCGGGTCCCTTTCACAACAAAATAAATAGATAATGGCAATGATGAGTATTGCAAGACAAAATCGTAAATAACAACTAAAAGGGACCACTGTCTTGATAAATATTATAACAGTAGTTAAATTCAGTGCCTGAAGTTTCTAGATACCAAAAAATCTCTAGATACCTAAAAAAGTTTAGCACTAAACAAGTTAATGATCGATTTCTTCATTGCAGCTTTTGTGACATGTGGTCCCTTTTTATGGAACGGGTCACATATCTGAACAGACTGTAGGAAATCAAGAAAACACATTGGTGTTGGAAGAAATCAGACACAGCTTTGATCATTTCTACATTGGATTGCTTGGTCTGAACCATTAGCTTACTGCCCATACACTGAGATGTACTAAGTACAGTAATTAAAGTTGACCTTGTTGACCTCTCCTGAATTGACATAGTGATGCTCTAAATCTCTGATTTCTGAAAGTCCATTAAACAATCTGACTGAAGTGTGTCACAGAGATTTTTCCAATTAGCCTGGTAAGTAAGTAGTTCTACTGCGGATGCTGGAGGTCCTAGGTTTAAATCTCCACATGGTCAATTCAGGGTTCGGAGTGTTGTGCTATGGCTGAAATAGTACCCACAGCAATGCTGAGCAACATTTCACTCATTCACATTAACCCTGTGGGGTTCCTGGGGTTGTCACTTTAACACCAGAACGAACAGGACCCCAGTATCCTCATGTAAAAGTATTAGTAGAGTGGTTTTGGTTTGATGAATTAGTTTTCAAGTATTAAAGGACCTCAACGTTCATGACCAAGAAAGGGTTAAATAGTAATTTGAAAATTTCTTGTGTTAGTTCACTATTTATTTAGAATGTTACCATAGCAACTAGGTTCCATTATGTTGCAGAACTTTACCATCATCTGATATCTAACATCATTAAAACATTGACTCCAGTGGTATTATCGGTATCAGTTTGGCGCCATTTACTTTACACATTCAGATCTCTGTCTTGTCAAAAACAATAAAAAAGTGTAGGCAAGATGACATTTCATACATCCTAACTACATCACCAGGACAAGCAAATGGCATAAAACCACGTATTTCTTTATTGACTTACAGCTGTGCTCCCAGCCCAAACAGATCTGGATGTCGATGTCTCGTGAGACTCTAATAGGGAAGTTGCCTCTCTATGGTCGCTATCGACGCTGCCACATATCATTTACCTTGGCACTCAATGATAATAGTTTTTCTAAAGTCAAAACTCAGCCACAAATAAAGACCATTTAAATCAATTGCGAAGCATCGCTGTTGTGTTATATAGCCTATCACTGGCTGTTATTTCTTCAACACAGGATAATTGAACCTTGTTATGGCTATGAAACTTGCCGGCAGTAGTGTGGGGGTGGGCTATATTTATAGACCGCTATCTTCAACACTCTTGCTTAGGAACCTCAAAGACAAACCATCCCCAATTATTAGGTATTTCGTCACAATTGACCACGTGGAGCTCATGCCTTGAGGGAACCGCTGGAAGAGTTCTAGTTCTAGCTACATCAGCGTTCCTTCGTCAGTGAACAGACTCGGGTCTCTTACTACGATGTTCCACAAGTGTAAACGTAAGTTTCCTGTCAGTCTTTCCATGCTGTGAACACTCACCTAGTTCAAACTGGCGAGATAATATGGAATTATAATGTTTGCTGGCGTATTAACGAGGGTCAGCCTCCTGTGGACTCTATTGACTTGGCTGTTTGACTGCACTAATTGTGCTTGCGAGGTGTGTTCGCACATTGTGATTAACGCTAATAGCAATGGAGGTGATGAACGGATATTTTCATTCCTTTGGCACAAACGAGGAGGCTGTGACCATTATTTTGTTTCTTGGGGCCATATGGGGGATGTGCTTATAGATGTTTCATGGTAATTATTAATTATGTTCCTTGGTGTATATTAGGAGAAGTTTTCCTTATAGATCCTGGTTCACCAGTTCAGATATTTCTTGATTGTCACTTACACATACACATGCTGATTTTAGTTATTATATTTGTTTGTTCTCATACAGTAATGTTTTGCTTTAAACACTAGGCAGTTCTACAAAATTGTGGGTCTACATTGCTGAAATTCTGCATTTATTCTTACTCAAACTCTTTTCACCAGAGAGAAAAATGAAATTTCAACGACAATAGTTAGTATAACATAAACACACATAATTTTTTTTTCTTATACTATCTTCAGTTCAATTAAGTTAATTTAAATATATCTTTAACTTTCCTAAGGTTAACTAAGATTCATGATTTTAAAAATTATGTTTGGTAATTCAATGATTTCAAAACTAAAATTTACATTGTTTTCAACATGTTAAAGTCTGTATGGTTAAATTAAAGTCATCAAAAATGTTAAAAAGATAAAATGATAGGAAATCTTGACACTTACAAAGCGTGCAGCCAAAGTGGTTTTAGTGTAATGGATCTTTGTGAATAATATAATTAAGAATCGTTTTCTTATCCCGGAAACGTATCTGGAATTGGTTAATGGACGGCCATTGCACCTTAATTCTCTAGCGTTTAGAATGCTGACATTTCTCTCACCGAGTGTTACGTCTTCATTACTGGTAATGGAATAGAAGGAATCTTATCTGAATTTGCATTAAACATGTAAGCAATTTACCAGAACTGAAGTGGTAGTTACACAACATTATTGTCAGTTGACAAAATTCACTTTAGCTGGTGGTTACATTGTCATGTTGGTGATGACAAAATGTTACGAACTTGGTGAGAAATGAATTAATGAATTTAGAAACGTGAAATTGTTCTTTAAGGGATTGTTATTCCCAAAATAATGGAGTGCATAATGTCCAAGAGGGTGTGAATCCATTAGTGTCCCTAAGACAAGCTTTGTTTCCAGCCGTGAACATATGCCACAGGAGAATGTGGGACACCTGTCGTTAGACTGATGTTGATAGACAGGTAGGGGATACATCCATAACAGTGTGGTCACATGTGACTGTAGGTGTATACACTGTTCACCAGTTGGAGCAGAGAAGCGCGCAAGTCGGACGTGGAACTCCACTTGTCTCTGAAAAGCAAGTCGTGAGTAAAGTTTGTTCATGAGAGCGGGTCAACTTTGTGTTTAAGTGTGTGTGTAAACTTCCACCATTTGTTGTTACAGAGAAAACATGTTTGTAATTCTTGGCAGCCTTTTGTTACATTCATTTAGATTAACAAGTTTGTTCTTAATTGGCCCGTTTTCAAACTTGCTAAGTATTTTAGAAGAGAACATATTCAAACTTCAAAGCTAATAAGAAGGTTCTTTGAATGTTGTTCTAGACTTTTACATTTAAAAAGAAAATCATAGTAACACTATTTTTTATAAACTTATGAAGTTGACTTTTAAAAGTTAAAATTTTGAAGGAGAGTAAATAAGATATATTGCTAACATATTTGAAAATGGAATAAGGCCAGACAAATTAAAACCTCTTAAATGTTACTGGGAATTAAAGTGAAATTTATTTGGACATGAAAATGGTAATTTGAGTTAAATTGACATTTTGTAATTCATCTAAGTGTCTGCAGAAGACTCTTTAGTTAATAGTTGAGGCTGTCTCTATGAACATCATCTTGTTTCTCTATTTTAGTGGTAGACAAACAGTTCTTGTGTACTGGTTAAAACACCTAGTCCATGAAGAAAACCTTAAATAAACTCATAATTTTTAAGATCACCAGTTGCGGCCGTCATATTGAAGATGTAGGATAGTGTTCTAGTAGCACACAGGGCCAGCCTCCATCAGCTTTCAGAATTCTGGGTTCAAATCCCACCCAGGTCAGGTGGTGGCTTGTTTACTTTGATTCAGTCCTGGTTCTGTTCCCTTGTTTTGGTATATAGTGGAAAGATTATTGAAAACCATATTGAGTCAAATCATGATCCTACTGTCTTCATACTTTTGTTGAAAAATGATACTGACTAAAATAAATTGCAATTGTAAAATTCTTCATACTATCAAATTATTCTTGTTACAAAATGTTTTCGAAAGTTTTGAATTTAATTTAATTCATTAAATAACTTGTTAACTAGAAAAGATAATTATTTCATTTCATTTCATGGATAATATTACAGATATTTTCTAATTCATTGTTACATTTATTTAATAATTTGGGTGGCAGTTGTATGAAAAGTTAACTTAGAGTATTTAAGTGAATAATTATATACTATCCTGCTTAATATTCATACTTGTACATGATGATGTTGGTCTTTATGCTGGTAGTGTTCTAAGGGCCTTATTTACTTTAGGGAGGGGGGCCTTGTTAATACATAACCTATGATGTGGTGCTAGGCGTAAACATGTATAATAATTACTCCCTGACACTAGTCTAAGGTAAATGTTCATCATCCTGGCACCGGCCATCTGTGAGCATACAGGATGTACTGACCTCACATAAACATACACCCTAGTCCTGACCTTATATACACATACACCCTGGCCTTATGTGTATAAACATACACCTTGGATATGTAAGCATACACTATGGCATTGGTCTTATGTAAACATGCACCATGTTATTATTCATATATAAACATATGGCATGGCACTGGTCTTACAAACATATTTTATGTATGGCACTGGTCTTACAAACACATACACATCTTGCATACACTTGGGTACTTTCTTTATGTGAACATACACTACAGTACTGGCCATATGTTAGCATACATTTGGGTACTCTCTTTATGTGAACATGCACTGCAGTACTGGCCATATGTTAGCATACTATTAGGTACTCTCTTTATGTGAACATACACTACAGTACTGGCCATATGTTAGCATACACTTGGGTACTCTCTTTATGTGAATATACACTATAGTACCGGCCATATGTTCACACACACTTGGGTACTCTCCTTATGTGAATATGCACCACAGTACTGGCTATATGTTAGCATACACTTGGGTACTCTCTTTATGTGAATATACACTATAGTACCGGCCATATGTTCACATACACTTGGGTACTCTCCTTATGTGAATATACACCACAGTACTGGCTATATGTTAGCATACACTTGGGTACTCTCTTTATGTGAATATACACTATAGTACCAGCCATATGTTCACACACACTTGGGTACTCTCCTTATGTGAATATACACCACAGTACTGACCATGTGGCCATGTGAACATGCTCTGTGATACTTGCTTTATACTTAAGCATACACCATTGCATCATTCCTGCTAAACTTCCACAGTATGAAGCACTATTGCTTTTCAACAGCGATATCATCTTACCAATGCAACATGCAGGCAGCAGAGATTCCATTTCAGTTAATTTGACCACATTTTTTGTCATTTTTACTTCAATTGTTTAAATTAGAAATCCAGCAAGAAATGATGAAACTTACAGGAGAATATTAGCCAAGGATGGGTGAGTTAACCTGACAAGTGATTGAAAACTAAGAGCATTCCCGACTCCAGGTCGATGGCAGAAGTGGATAAACAACACCGGCTATTGCTTCACTGTGGTGGTAATGCCAGGTTAACATGAAGACATGATGGTGAGTGGGCTCATGAAGCCGGACAAGAGGCCATGTCTTTCCCACTCACATGTCTTCACTAATTTACTGCTCTCTGACATTTGCTGGACTAGTGCTTTATGTTCTTTGTGGGATGCCAATAACTGTTGTCTCTCCCTCCCTGCTCTGCAATGTTACCTTCGTCTGTAGAATTTCCATCTCTTATAAATATTCCGTAGGCTCAGTTGTTGGTGGATACTGTTTGTGAATCTTGTTACAGTGACTGTTTGATGACAAATTGGAATAAGATACGTAGACTGTTGTGGTGTAGTACTGAAACATGTGTGATCACAGTGGATTGGTTTTAATGGACATGTACCCCGTTGTGCTTCCGGGGAGTGACGTGGTGTCACTTAGATAGAATAGGGCCTCAGTAACCCAATGCTTGTTGTATAAGGCAACTAAAATGGAGATCTTTTGATTTCTCTCTCTTACTATCGATCCTGTGTTTTCCCTTTTCCTGATGTGCCTCTTGCACTTCACATTGTGCTATGGCTGAAATATTGCCCCCTGCAATGTAAAAATCTAATTTACACACAGCGGACATGTTGGAGGGGGTTGGGAGGACAGGGAGGTGTTCGGTGGACGTAGTTAAGGAATGCAACATTGAGTCACGTTGTACCTTGGTTTGAAGCATTTTCTACCAGACTTGGTACTAGGATTGTTATATAATTTCTTCACGGTCCCTTTCACTCACACTCCTTCTCTCCCATTCACTCACTCATTGACTTCCAATCACTGTCTTACTTTGACTCACTCTAACTTCCCTGCAGGTCCAATTACTCACACACTCAATTTCTCACTCGCTCACTCCCTCATTCCCTTCTTCCATCCCTCTCTCACCCACTCACTCATTCATTCACTTGCTCTCACCCATTCTTTCCAAAGGCGCGTGGGATGCCGCAGTGGTTAGCATGTCAGTCCAGCAATCTGCCAGCCTTGGTGGTTGTGGTTCGAGTCCCGCCCAGACACCAATCTTTCAGCCGGAAAGACAGGAGGCTCTGGGATGTCTGTGGTGATCTGGCTGAAAGATTGCAGAAAACCATACAAAACCCCAAATCACTCACTCATTCTTTCCAAAAGTCACTCACACATGAACCTTGATACTCTCCGTCCCACAGCCACTCACTTCCACCTGCTTGCTCATCACTTCATCACAATTTCTGGAATATGCTCCTGGAAAGGCCTGTGAAACCCTACAAACCCTGCATGTACATTGTTAAACACAGAATTTCTCGGACTTGTTATTTCTCTCACCTTACAGACTGTTTTCTCATTTTCCCTCCGTCCTCTCAATAATTCATAAGTCATCTATGTTTTCAATCTAAATTCTAATTTGAACTGTTTGAGATCCTGAGACTTACATGAGATTAAAATTTAATACATCCATACCTATTAAATGTTATATCTAGCCAGCCAGAGTATTAAAACAGCAGACCTGAACATCCTCTTGACCTTCTAAACCAATTTGAAATTTTAGAATTGTATAGTCACGATTTTCTTATTTTCTCTTTAGTGATCTCATAAAGTAATGAAAATGTTGTTGATCTGTTTTCGTAATTCCAATGTCTTCTTCTGAACAAGTAAGTAATAGCATAACATTTTCAGGAAATTAAATTTTTCTGATAACGATTAGATATTTGTAAGCTTGATCAGATGAGTACATACAGTTGAGCCTCGTTCATATGAACCTTTTCATTTTTCTTAAATTTGGTCGGTTTATTGAAATTTTGGATTACTGAATTCTGGTCTTTGTCCGTAGCCCCCCGGGGCTTCTGGGGAGTGATGTGGTGTCACTAAGATAGAATAGAGCCCATGTAACCCAATGTTTGTCCTACAAGGCAACTAAAATAGGGATCGTTTGCTTTCACTCTACTTTCTATAAATCCCCTTTTATGAACCTTTTATGAACTATCTTTTCCCTCAGTGTGCACTTTGTACATCGCGTTGCGTTATTGCTGAAAGGTTGCCCTTGCAAAATAAAACATCATTTCAATTCAACTCTTTGTCAGTGTCTTTGTTCCCTTTTCTCAAATGAATAAAGATGAGTCGAATCTTTAGTAAACTGATAACACATAGCAACAGCAAACACTTCAGTCTTAATTTCCGAAGTAATCAAGAAGCGTAGATTGTAAACAAACAAGTAAGTAATCGCGTAATCTGATTAAGTGGCATTTACTGATTGCGTTGTTAGTTGGTCAAGGAAAAGCGTTAGGAGCAGGAGCAAATTATCGTTTACTTTACTGTTTCATTACAAGTTGAAACCGCTCGGTTTCGGAAACCGAGATGTGCAGCTTATCGGAAAATTTTACATAGTGAAAAGACTGTTACAGTTGAGTGATGATCGAGTGACTGTTATGCCATTACACTAGGTTCATTGTTACTGCTCACAGGTTTCACTGCATCAAATCATCCAGCTCTTGCCCAGTGAATTGAACTCT
>JAUELE010240277.1:0-11428 GCA_031471655.1 Diodora aspera
TAGGGTTCCGACAATTAGTAAAGTTGTTATGAGCGGAACAAACCTAAGTCCAATGATTAGAAGAATGTGCATAAATTATGCAAATGACCACACAGATATACAAATGATGCAAAAGGCACATCTACACTTCCTATTCATCGCATGTATGAAGTTTCATAGGATTCTGACAATTAGTGAAGGTGTTTTGAGCAGAACAAAACCTAAGTGTAATGATTAGAAAAATGTGCATAAATTATGCAAATATCCACACATATATGCAAATTATGCAACAGGCACATCTACACCTCATACAGATCACATGTATACAGTTTCATAGGGTTCCGACAATTAGTGAAGGTGCTATGAGTGGAACAAAATGTGCAGGACAGAAGGACGGAAAGACAAACGAATGGATCGATGGACGGACATGCTGAGCGCTATATACACCCGACTACATTGTAGCGGGGGTATAATTACTTATTTCTAGTAATGCACCTTGAAAACAACTTATGTAGAAAATATAATTTTATACTGTTTTTGTTTTATTGCAGTTATGATAAAAAGCCCTGTATCTACACAGTACCTGACCAACTCGACTCTGTTGACAGTGTCGGTGATGTCACCAGTTTACCCTGTCCCAGAACACTACATCCTTCTAGCGCTCTCCCACATCCTCCTCACACTGTGGACATGTCTGGCCAACTTCACCATCATCATCACTGTTGTAATGGACAAACAACTCAGGTCGGTACCCAAGAACATTCTCATACTGAACTCGGCCATGTCTGAGCTTCTGGTGGGACTTTACTCTTGCCCTCTCTACACGGACAGCCTGCTTCACGGAACTTGGAGGAACTCTGTTGGTGCTTGTATAACCTATGAACTTGTCTTCTATGTCCAGGTTTGTGTGTCTATTCTTTCTGTACTTATTGTGGATGTGGAGAGGCTCTATTACCTCTTGTCTCCAAGGATGATGGACGGTTCTGGAAAGGGCATATTGACCTCAGTTCTTCTTGTCCTGCCATGGGTAACAGGGGTCGGCTGGGTGGTGCCAATGTATGCTGAAGGAATTGCAACTAGTTACTTACAAACAGGACCAGTTGAGCATTGTGTGATTATATGGAAGTGGAAATATCAAGTAGTGACATGTTTTGCCAGTTTCTTTGCGCCATCCTTCCTAGTAATGTCCATGATGACCTCTGTGGTCATTGTGTATGTCGTGTTCACCATTGTGGCTAAAAGTCGGAATCGGGAGATGGATGCAGATGAAAAGCCATGTAGAGAATCCCTCCATGCAGTTCTGTTGGCCAGCTTTGTGTCGGTGGGGATGCTACTGCCCGTGTTCTTGTGCTTGTTGATGTATTTGTACTGCAATACCCAGAGTTCAATGTGCATCCGATCAGACACAGCTTGGTGTGTCACAATGTTTCTTGCAATGACCAAGTCTGGAGTTATGCCCCTTGTCTGGCTGGTTTACACAGATATTCGTTACACGGTGTCAGCATTGTGGATAAAAAGACTTCGACCACGCCGAGGCATGAGAAGATCCTTAAGCTTGACAATGTCTGTGGCATCATCAGTTGCAACTACAACGACACAGTTCTGACATGCTTTGATAAGGAATGTTATAATGCTCTGGCACACGACTGAACCCTTTGTAAGATTTATGTAAATATGAAGATAAAACTGAAATATTTTCCTATATTATAAACTATACCAAACTAGAGTTTCCACTGGAAATTGAACTGAACTGGTACAAACACAACAAGTACTTGAGCTCTTCACAACTAACAGTAGTTGTCAAATGTCATGAAGATGCTTTACCACTATTTTCATGAGCCCATTTGGATATTCTTTTCCTTTTTAAGAGAGTATCGAAACAAATTTCACAATATTTCTGACAATTTCCATTGTTTAAAAAGTTTTGTTTGATGATATCACCCAGTGTCACTGGGTATGTCAAGCCCCCTGTTTATTCAGTCTCTGTTTATTGAATGTAAACCACTATGTGTATTGTGTATTAATATCGCATCAGGCTGTGTATTGGATCACTGCTTTCAAGCCATCTGTGAAATTGCAACATGGTCTATCAAATGGCCCATAATGAATGCCATATCTTCTGATCCACATGGTGTTGGCAAACGATCACATCTGCTCGGAAGATCTAATGGATTGTTGGTGTGATTAGGTGGTGATCGTTAAAGAGGTCATGGAGAAATCAGAAGTGTGCACTTTGCAATCGTTGTCACTTATATCTGGTAAAATAACCTCTGTTGGCCTAAGACATGTGTGAAGATTTCAAGGCATGCTTCTGCTCAGTTGAACAGTAACACAGGCTGTTTAGGTCGTCATAAAAAATGACACAGGCTCTTTAGGTCGTCATGAAAAATGACACAGGCTCTTTAGGTCGTCATGAAAAATGACACAGGCTCTTTCGGCCGTCATGAAAATTGACACAGGCTCTTTAGGTCATATGAAAAATGACACAGGCTCTTTAAGTCATATGAAACACGACAGGCTCTTTAAGTCATCATGAAAAATGATACAGGCTCTTTAGGTCATCATGAAAAATGACACAGGCTCTTTAGGTTGTCATGAAAAATGACACATGCTCTTTAGGTCGTCATGAAAAATCACACAGGCTCGTTTAGGTCATCAAAAATGATACAGAAAATGGGATAGGGCACTAAAATTTGTAACATGTCTTAAAGAACAGTTACTGGTCCACCCCCTCTATACAAAAGACCAGTTCTTAAGGCGGTATTCACACTATGAGCTGCGCTTTGGCACTAGCTGTGGTGAAGCCGTAGACGAGCATCAACCTGAATCTCATGGTGTTCACACTCAAGCTGCGCCAGCTAGCGAAGACAGTTGCTTATGATCTAGTCTGTCATCCAGACCCTGAAGACAAGCACACAGTCTAGATATTTTGCAAGTCTAGATCTGAAGTTAGAAGTCTCTCTGGGATCTTATTTATTTTATTACAAATGAATATCGTTTTAATTTATTTTCTTTCAAAAATAAAAATGTTAATCTTTCTTCAGAGACTGAATCTCATGGTGTTCACACTGTAAGCTGCGCCAATGATCTTATGATCGAATTGCAAAGAACTGTCTGAAAAAGTCGTAGGCCTAGTGCACTATGAACCCATTTCAGCTCTTGCAAGAAAAAATTACGTTATTTTTCAAAATGAAACATAAAGGTCAGTGATCTCAGTGTCACGGCTCGAGCTTTGAGCGGCGATTAATGCTCGAAACCAAAACGCCGCTCACTGCTAGCAACCTCGCGCAGCTAAAGCCCGTGATGTGAACAGCTCAACGTTAATCAGTACAACACTTCCTGCCGCTCAGCTCGGCGCAGCTTAGCTCAAAGCTCAATGCTCGTAGTGTGAATACGGCCTAGAGTCCTGACAAAAGTCCAACTGCATACCAACCGTTGAAGCTTGAGTACGGAAGGACAGTTAACTGAACAACGACTGGTAACATACACGTTAATTAACTGATGGATTACACGCCAACAAGCGCACACGTGTGCAAACGTCGTATAACTTAACTTGGCTATTCATATTTTGATAGCTTAAATTTGATTTTTAAAAAATAGATCGATCAACGACAACATTCACAGTTGACAGTAGATGTAGGTACAGTAAATGACATAGAAAAGAATCTTCGAGTTTGCACCTTATTTATAATATGAAATATGTTGAGGGTGAATATTATTTTGTTATTAAGTATCCAACCCACAATCACATTCGTGCAATGTTTACACCACATAAATATTATATTGTTACAGTAAATTCTCATTTGTAACATTAATGACCTGTTACAAAACTACAGCTGTATATTAGGAAAGCTCTTACTTTAAGAGAGTCTATTTTGAAATCACACGTTTAATAATGCATCATACATGTATATAATAATATTATTATATTGAACCTAAACCTGCTGAAATGTATTGAATGTATAAATGCGCATGTGTATATGGGTCGGTGGTCTTAGTACAATAAAGAGCATGAATTGACCCGACTTACTGATCCTAAATTTTCAAAGATGTGTGACCACGACAGTAATTCTTTTTGGCCAAAGAGTTATTCATACTATGTCCTCATTATAACCCTCCCGCTTACCGCTAAAAAGGCGATAGTTGTTATCTCAGAGGAGAGGGTCTTGTTGAATTTATGACGTACTATAATTTCCATTCCCCCTTTGGAAACACGAGTACCAAAAAGTAGTGGAGGTGACTAAGACATTTCTGGATGTTCAGCCGAGAACGAAACCTAACGTTTAGAGTTAATCTTTCCAACTGCAAACATCACTCTTCATTTCAATGATATGTGTGCTTGGCGTTGAACAAACCCGCTGTTAATGTGGGCCCAAACACTCTCAAGTGCTCAGCTTTAGGCAGCAATCAGAAATGTCAACCAACTGTTGGTTAGATCGCGAAAAAAACATTTCCGAAACGTGAAAGTGCTCTCGAGAGACGAACGTTTTTATGACACTCATTTACTTTATTTGGACATCGACAAATAGAAGGCCTGAAACGAAATGTATTTTATGTGAGCGGAAGATCAGTTACACTGGCCATAGCTCTTGTCAATACATCAAACATTACATTGACTGCTGTGGAGAGATTGATCATATCAGACCTGACAGCTCGTGCAGGGTACGATCACACACACACACGCACGCACGCGCATCTCCCCCACACCACACACTCCTTCACAGCTGCGCATGCGTCACAAAAAAACGTACAAATTCATCTGCTAAATCCCAAGTTTAAATATACTCAGCCCAACGACAATTGGAGGGTCCACACACACAGGCATAATATGGTACTTTTGAAGCTGTGGTTTTCACAGCAGTTAGGTGAAATATCCATAATGATTGATAATACACGATGCTTGATTATCGACGTTTCATGTCGCGACTTGCTGAAAACAAAACATGCTAAAATCATTATTTAAAACGAACTAGAAATGTGAAAACTCATCTAAACGTACCATAAGTATAGAAAACCAACGAACAAATGAAGCCTTCTGTTCATGCAACTGCACGTTCCATCTGTTCATTTTACAAAATATACATTTTATCAGTAAAATTCGGTTACATATTTACGCATCATTATGACATTGGACAATTATGGGCAATAGTTGGGCTGAGTATAGGTTTCAGAAAAAATGCCAACCAAACACTCGCACATGTAAACACCCATCTGTAAGTTGGAATTGCGTGTTTGGATTTCGACGAGTCATATAAAGGCTCAACTATCTATCATCCAACGATGGTTTGTACAGACCCAAACTTAAAAGGAAGCAGATGTCAATTCTTATTTCTGATCTCTTATCAAATGTAATGATTACGTAAACCATTCAATTTATTGGATCTGTATTTTCTATTACATTAGAACATATTAGTGAAATATAAAAAGTACCGAACTAAACCATTTTCATATATTACAGACTTCCTCAGGTACAATAAGAGTAGGACAGGCAGTTGAGATAATATTATTACGTCTTTAGAGACATGAATCCATCAAAGAATAATGCTATGATAAATATCATAATGTTAAACTATGTGCGACGCAGAGTAATACCATATACTTTTAGACTGCAGAATCTGATAATCTTCTGACTTATGTTATAATTACTTCTGGAGGGCTGGTCACTGTATGTTGACCACAGACTCTGCATGTCACAGAGGTCAGATTCTTGCTAATATCAGAGGATCGACCCGTGTCTGGATCATCACATTGACCAACACGGCTGTTATCGGGTGCTACGAGTGTCTACATGGTTGGAAGTAGCTGGTGAATTAGACTGCCTGACAAACCTTGTAATATTTTTTCTTAAGATACTTGGCAAGTCTATAAAAATGCAACTCTAGGGATAGCTGATTACAGGCTCTGAAATTCGGCCGAGGAGACACAAGACTTTGTATAATAGATATATATATACTCTGTGCAAAATACATAAAAAGAAGAACAAATAATAAATTTCAAAGACTGCAGTCAGTCTACTGGTGAATAAGTCTACAGCAGGGTTGGAAGTATCTGGTAAATAAGTGTATCGCCCATCTCACTCAACACAGGGACATGATCTGAAGAAGTGATTGACGTCGTGCTAAACATTGTCAATGGAGTTGTGAACACTGTAAACCCTTTGTAGTAACATGCCAACTTATGAGGCCAGACATATTTAGACCTTAGCAGACTCTGCACTCTATATTCAATATTCATGATTGGTGGAATGAGGATTCGCGTTGTGGTGAAGGGGGCACAACATAGTTCATGAAATGTATCATTTTCTTGGGACATACAATTTTGAAACATCAACTTGCAAAATGCTGCAATCTCAACCTATTTCACGCGTTTTCATGGGGGTGGGGTGGGGGTCAATTTTATGCTAATATGGCAAACGAATTTAAAAGGGCGAGCTGGGGTGGGGGTGTCCGGACTTGATAATGTTCACAGAAATGCATTTGTGTCCTGTTGAGCTCAACATATTTATTCATGATTAATGGACGCCACATTAGCTGTTGAATTCTTACGCTGTTTCACCATGCTGCGGCCATAATAATACGTCGCGGTAACGTAACCTTATTTAAAAACACTGTCAATGGCAGTACTAAAAGGTTCAAGCACTGAGAAAAGTATTCCCTAGTCTTCTTGTGTTTAACTGAGCGCTAAAAGCTACCGGCACAATATGCAGACGTTTAAATAATAGGAATGGATATGATTCAGACTGTTAAGTTGTGTATGAAATTTCAGTGCCCTGGTTCGTATCAAATAACATAATTATGCAATTATCCCGAGCCATAAAGCTGGGCAGCCATCATTTCCTTTAATGACGTATAATTGTAAAACATTTCTCCGCCAGACCGTTTGTGTGCAGTTTGTGCATATTGCCAGACGTTGTGGGCCTTGCCACGTGTATCTGGAGGGGGTTCACTCGGTAGTACCAATAATCTAGTACCTTTTAACGGCATATCTTGGTCGCCGCTCATTGGACATTTAGAGTTTAGTTGATAGACGTGGTGTATCGTTGAAGTTGGATACGTGGTCAAATTCAGTGTTTTTCTTTTAAGAAAAGAACAACCTACGGAACGATAAACACACATAACATCATGTACACACCACGAATAATACACCAAAGATTGGGCATGTTCGGTGGGTTTTACACTTATAGCCTATTGAATATTCTGATTTCCTTTGGGACCCCACTGGTGACAAAATATACCCCCAAAATCATTCCGAACTTTCAGTCAGAATCTTGAAAATATGCAGAAACTTTACACTTGCAAATAAATGCATTCGTCTCATATCCGGAAAGCATTCGCAAACCGACGGAAAATTCTTCGGTAAACCTTCAGAGAAAGGTTCGGAATGAGGCTGGCTATTTGAAAGTAGAAAATATATCCGTCTCCATCTGCCAGAACTAAATGAATATGACGTTAGTTATTTAGACATACATTTTACAATGTAACATTTAGAGTTTATGTTATTTATTTCGCACAGATAACACCAGGCCTGTTTTAGCGTTCGGGAGCACGTATCGAACCATGAGACCCTCTTCTGTGAACGTTTGTAATCAGTGTTTAACCCTACAATAATTCTGAAATAATTCAAGAACACAATTCCATCAAATATTACCGACGGGACGGATATCAGACTCACCGTAGTTGGTCTATAAACATTACCCAGTCAACTTTATATTATTTTTGGTGTAATTTATTTTCTTCTTTTTTTTTTTTACGAGATCAATTGGGTTAAAACGTAAATGAAACACGTGTAATCAAACATTATCAAACAGTGGCTATTACCAAATGTTCATTTCCCCACTCACCAGTCACAAGTGTTATAACTTGCTGTGATTGTTACGTGCTGACGCCATGATCCATGATGTGTTACCTGTATACCACTAATTGACTTCATGACAAGCGCTTTGATTTCAACATTCCTCACAATGAACATGCATACATGACAGAGAGAAGCAGGCGACATGCCGAAATATCCTCTTTTAACACCCTAAATATATCCGCTTGATTTGTCTGAACTAAATATTCCAAAGTTTTGGACTCAAGACAATTAATGGACCAAACATGAGGTCGGAATTGAATGTCTAGAGATATATTTTACATCTTGAATCTAGGTGCTATTGTTTTATGGAAGACCTTTACTCTACGTTTTATCTCGTCAACTAATCCGAGGTTCTGATATAAATACGACCCGAAGATACTTTTGGAACAGATCGGTTCATTAGTTTACGTCAGAGAGTAAGTTTTTATGAAAATGGACAGTTGCTGAACCTACAGTGGTACTAATAACAGACACATTGCAAGCCGCTATTTCGGATAGAGATCGCTTCGGGGATTATTATATATTTTTATCTTTACCTTGTACGTTGTTGTGACAGTCCCTAAACAACGCTCCACGTGGCCTGAAATTTGTGAGACTTCAATGTCCATCACATGATTCAATGTAAAGTAATTATCAAGCACAATCGAGTCTGACTGCAGAAGAGCTCTTCTAGAGGACGAAACAGTTGGTAAATTAGATATGTTTTCAGGCAAGTCGTTCCACAATTTGATTGTGGATGGGAGAAAAGAATCTGCATATAATTGTGTCCGGGAATATAAAGCGTTCAGATTTTGGGCGTTACGTAGATTATCTGGTAGGTCAATGGCTACATTTTGAGATATATTAATAAATACAATCCGCGATCACTTTATTTTTATTTAGATGATGTTTAATGGTGTCTATATTTCGTATGGTACATCTCGAGTTACAGTATCACTGGCACGCCAAGGAAACACATTACAGAAGGATAAGATGGCTTGCATTGTTTGTAGTGATGTAGTTCATTACTGGTTAGTGTCAGACTAAAGCCGTAGTTTTGTTCTAAAGTTTAGAGGTGTACAGGAGAAAACGATCGTGTCCAAACATCATCTAGACATACACGCCATATATCATCGAGTTGCTTCTGGGCTATACGCGCCGCGTCAACTCGGACATGGTTATGAGCAGCTACAAGGCTATCTGTGTTTTTGTGGATGATGTATGTTCCGTCTAGACGCAGCTATGGACAGACAATCGCCTCTTGGAGTAAATGAGGCGAGCGGGACTTAGATAAGCCGCACACAACTGTCCACTAGAGAGGAAAGGTTAGACAGGGAATCATAAATTTGGTAGCAGTAAAATACACGGAGAAAGACAATCCTGCAAATGATGTGGATGTTTGCAGAGATCGAAGTCCTTCCACAAACGGGTCCAAAATTAATACTCAGATGTGTGTGTGTATTAAATGAGTGCAGAATATTAATTGGAAAATGGTTTTTTTTAGTCACAGTGTTATAATACGCTATAGAGATCACTTGGATCCATGGCTCATAGAATTAATTGGATTCCTGCTCTTCTCTAATGGTTTTGGATAAGTTTGGTTGTATTGTTGCAGGGCAAAATATGTACATTTGTTTATTTTAGTGTTTTGATATTGTAACTGATATTTGTAATGTCCAGAATGCATTCAGGTTTAAGTATACATGTATGTACATGCCACTTAATCCTCTTGAACAAGACAGGTTCTTCTATACCGTATTGCATTAATAGAGACTACACTCTGCAACTTGCATGGGTCTTTGTTATGTAAGCTCTATTCATCACCCTGGATATATAATTCTGTTAATTCAAAATGTTAGTAACTGTATGTGTACAAATTGACAATAGTTGAGCGGTTCATGGAGAAGCAGGTTGCCAGCGCACGGTCTCGTGTGTGTGAACCTCTGACACCGTCCATGTGAAATAAACTCCGTCAACTTCTTCATTTGTTCGTCATCTCGTCTTGACATCATCTCCCTGCTGATTGATGTCAACTGAGTCGAAGTTTAATAATCAGAAAGTTAGCACATTCGAAACGCTGAATTTGACGTCATACTGTAGGTACACGACTGTTGGGATTTTCTTGTATGTTCCAGAGACCATATACATATATATAGATACTGTATACCATGGTCTCTGTATGTTCCTTGAAGGGCTTGCTTCAACCGCTTTCTTGCAATTTCTATACTAGACTATTTGAGCACTGACTTTAGTCTCTGTGAAGTTTCAGCAGTTAAGGAACAGGGTTGTCCTTGATTTTAGACACAGCATTTCGCAATTTCAAAATGTTGCGTGGTGTGTTTGGACGGCTGAAAAGCTGCAAGCCACCGGCTCTATTATATTAAGCTCGAGGATAGAGTAGATATCAGACAGGATATCACGTGTCCTTGGCCTCTGTAACGGCGGGAACAGTGATTGCAACAAGGAAGTAACTCGCACCTGCTTCACTGACCCAGATATATTCGGGTGGGCGTCATTGATTCAAGTTGGGCAAGGTTTACGGGGCAGCCTATACTATTGAAAGATTATTCTGTTCTCCCAATGCATATACAGTATGCCTGACGCAATGTATAATAGTGTTAGCGAGGGTTGGGGGTTCGTCTGTCATCCAGACCCTGAAGTTTTATTATAACAGAGACAAGCACACAGTCTCTGGGATCTTATCTATTTTATTACAAAAAATATACATCGAGTTTTAATTTAATTTCTTTTAAATAAACATTTTAATCTTTCTTCAGAGACTATATTTTAGTCTAGTTGGGGGTATGCTGGGCCAGGTAATAAAGTTGATAAGGTGGAGGCAAGGGGTGGGGGGGGGCTCTTGGTCATGCAGCCGTTGTTTGCGTTAATCTGCAAAAGAAATTTTATTTTGTCATACATATTTGCAAATCAGTTTGCTTATCAATCGGGACGAGAGAGAGAGAGAGAGCGGGAGAGAGATGAGATTCAGTTAGACTAAAGTATAGTCTCTGAAGAAATATTAGAATTTTTATTGAAAAATAAAAATTAAATTAAAACGATATACATTTGTAATAAAATAAATAAGATCTCAGAGAGACTGCGGCTATCTAGACTGTGTGCTTGTCTCTGTTATAATTAACCTTCAGGGTCTGGGTGACAGACTAACATTCCGTTTGCTAGACATGTTTCCGTTGAGTTGGCGGAGATACCGCAAGGAAGATAGAACGGACAACCTGGAAATCCGCCACGAAGACTGCATGGCCAGAACCGAATTTAATCGTGGATTGCAGTTAATGCCTTAAGGCTGTAAATGTACGTTCTTTAAATATATGTACATGTATATGTAAAATCAGAGGCGGGTTGTTATTCCTGGGACTATACTCTCTTTCCTAGCGACGCATTAGGCAGGTCAAGCAGAAATGACTATGGTCGAGTTATAGATATTCAGTTTTCTATGTCTTGACTCAGGGTCTTGAGTGGACTTTTGTCAAGACCCTGAGTCAAGGCATAGAAAACTGAACATTTCACTCTACCATAGCCTAGGAAAGGCAATATAGTCCCAGGAATAATTATTTGACTCCGATATTACATATATAAATTTAGGAAAATTTAAACA
>JAUELE010240288.1:0-11428 GCA_031471655.1 Diodora aspera
ATCACATTGCGCTATGGCTGAAATATTGCCCCCTGCAATGTAAAAATCCATTTCACTCACTCACTCACTCACTCTATAACATGTGTTCTTGAGAACATTTGACAAAATATTTATTCTTCGATGATGTTCTGTGCCACTTCTGTGAACAGTTTCCTTATTCCAATCTTGATGTGAAGACTGATGAAATATTGAACCAAGTGCCTGGTAGATGTGAAAAAGTTAAGATATTCATAACTTGTAAAACCTGTAAAGACTGAATACAGAGCATCCTCGAAATCCAGGGTATTTATGACTTCGCCAGTGTCTCTATCAGATGCCCTGGATTCACTCCTATACTGACTGATCATCCCAAGGTGGGTATTTTAACCAATCAGTGAAGTGTCTACAGTGAAAGCTTGCACCCAATCATGTGGCACATCTCTCCCAACACTTGGCAAAGTAAAGACATCTGTGATGTTGCTGCGTTTATTTGTCAAGAGTTACCTCCCTTGCTAATTTCTAGTTATGTGACATTTCATTGGTTGTCTATATTTAGCACATTTGGAATTTCCATATACACAAAACAACTATCATGAATAGGAGTGAATCCAGGGTACTTGAGGGAGGAATTGTCATAGTCATAAATACACTATTTTGAGGATGAATACAGAGGTGAATGGTTTGCAACAGTTGACATTGAAACTATTTAGTCAATTTTGTATAAGTGAAAAGTGAAACTCGCATTTGAAGTCGGATTCGACAGTTGACAGAAAGATTGTGTTTTCTGTATGAAAAAACAAAGCGCAGCTTCAAAACGAGTTTTTGATCATAGATTATGAGAAAAACATGTAAAGGGCAGATAATTGTGCCAGATAAATATAAAATGAATTACAATTCTATGAGATCTTTGTTGTTTTCATATTAATCAATGGCCGATCATTAAAATCGTTTTTAGTCTTTATACTGAAAAACGTATTCTATTTTAGGACAAATCATGTTCGAACTATAATAAAGCAAAAACAATTCTGTTATGCTTCCAATTACAGCTCTTTAAAAGTTAAGGTCAATAGGTCGGGTGAATTTTTTGGTTAAAATTTTATTGTTTAACCACTAAAATATAAACTACTAACTTAGAGTCCAGAGTGACTATTGCATGCCGCCTAAATAATAATGTTGGTTTCGTAATTTGGAGATCAGTTGGGTAATCGGAACCACAACATTTTTTGGGCAGAATTATGATTAATGTTTTTGAAAGGAAAAAAATAAATACAATAAGTTAACAGTTAATACTGTTTCAATAGTCATTCAATTTTTCTAAAAATAAATATTTAGAGTTACCTCCCTTTTAAAGAGTATTACATAACTCGGCAATTGGTGACCAACAGACCAATCAAAAGCTGATTTCTATTATTGCAGTTTGGAATGAACTTAAACCGACATGGCTACTAATACTATTATGTTATTCTGACTGATTATACTTGCCTAAACATTGTGGCTTGTCGAATGCATTGTTGTTATTACAACCCCCTTTTCAGGAGCTATAGAGCTTTGCAAGAAACCATTAATTTTCCCTGAGCTGGGCCAATAGAAATAGTATTTGCGAGGAGGAACCTTTGAAAGGAGGATAAATGTGTTAACGATTGTAGAGAATGGCTCTGTATACCCTCACAACCGATCTGTCCACTTGTATTTTTTAACCAATCCAGTGAAGTAAAATTTACGGCCACTTCTTTGCATGACAGCTGTTTTGGGTTGCTAGTGCTTGTGATGGCCGTCAACGGCTAGTTAGGCGGGCCATACACACCCACTGCGATACTGACAGACTCACTTAATCTTTGCCAGGCTGTAATCGCTGGAAGAAAACTCGTTGCCTGGTGGAATTCTTGTTGCTGGTTTAGATTACTGTTCATAGATTTCGGGATAAAGCAAATGGACATTGAGAATACTGTGAAGCTGTGAACTTGGAGTGTTTAGATTTATTATCTCTGGTCATGGAACGGACATTGGATTAATTCTTGTCAGGGGATAAAAGCACCAGAACAGGATAACAAGTGTGATCATATGGATAAATATTAGGATAATACTTGTATACAACCCATGTTGTATAAATACTTTTATTCAATTGGATATGATGCATTTAACATAAAGCTTTAAAACAGAGTGGCTCAAGCTTAACCTATGCAGTGATAAAGTGCTTTTCAAGGAAAGGGAATTGTAAGTAACGGCAGTTTAATGAGAGTTGTTGGATTGCAAGAGTTGTGGTTGGCATGTAACGGCTTCTGAATGGATTGGTATTCCTTAGATCTGAGGACACCATGTATAACAGTTGAATGAGAAAACTGTTCTAGTTTCTACAAATAGTAACACATTCTTTGTGGATGTTTGTATGGAGTTATTAATGGATTGGTGGTAGATGAAGTTTTGGTTTAGTCCAAGTTGTAGGTTTTGCAGAAACATCTCTGCACCCATGGTTTGTATGATGGTGGAAGACTTTGTGGAGGGAGCGTGGTTTGAAAATGGAAGACGAGACGGTGGTTGTGAGTGATTCTAGCGACAGTGACTCTCCTCCGCCGATCTACAGTAAGATTAGCTATGTGTCCTACTCTCAGCAGTTGGAGGAATATATTAACAAGTACAAAACAAGACCGCCGGACATTAAGTTCTGGCCCTACGGACCTTACTGGCCTCAGTATTTTGATGGAGAGATACTGGTGACTCCGAAACACATCCAGGTATCACCAGCCGAGGATGAGCCCTTGATGAGGAGGGATGCGGGTGAAACGAACAATGAGAAAGAGGAGGGTGAGTATGCAGATGATGGAGTCAAGGTTATGCAGATGGAGTCAAGGTCATGGACACAGATATTGTTTCACCATGTAGCTGATGTAATTGTTAAAACAATTACCAAAATACATACCGGTAGTCTTAAATTCATATACCTACTTTGAGAAGTTCATATTTGAAAAACAAATCCATGAAAAGTCTCATTTTATTCCCCTGCCCTTGTTGAGTACTATCCCGTACACTAGAAAGAATAGGACCCCAGTAACCTCATGCTTGCCGTAAGAGCCTTTTAAAATGAGGATCTTTTGCTCTCTTTCTTACTATCGATCCTGTGCTGTCCCTTTTCCTGATGTGCCTCTTGCACATCACATTGCGTTATGGCTGAAATATTGTCTCCTGCAAAGTAAAACTCCATTTCACTCACTCACTCACTTTTGCCTTTACTTTTCTTACTCATACGTGGCATATCTCCTGAGTTAGGGTAAAAATTCGAAGTCTCCCACTTATCTTCTTCCAACTTCCCAGTCTATTTACTAAATCTGATGTTTTTGGGTCAAATTTAAAAAAAATAATTGTTAATGTATATATATAACAGTTTTAGAAAACCTCCCTCTTTGGGACCTCAGTCTCCCCCTTTATCAAACTGGAGCTCCCCCTTCGGCAGGTATGGATTATGCCATGTATGCTTACTATCGATCTTTATAATCTATCTTTTAGCATGATGTGCACCCTGTGTATCACATTGTGCAATAGCTGATATATTGCCCTTGCAATATAAAACATTATTTCAACATTTTGACTATTAAGGATAGTCAAAATATACTATTAGGTAGTACCCTGTTCAAGAAAGAGCCCAAAAGCCTAAGTGATATATTTTAACATCAGTTTAAGTTTTGTTTTCTCCAGATTTTTGAAACCAATAATGATAACACTTACAGCAGACGTCCTTGCGTTTACTTTATGATTAAAGTTAGATGTGAGGAAACTAATATAACATAGCTATTGTATTCTAAGTATGCAATTTATCTTCTCTTTGTGGGGGTTGATGTCATCATAAGATCCGGATATTGTTCTTTCTGGTGATAAATTGTACCTTTAACAATAGTAGAGCTTTGGATGTTTCAATAGGAAATTGAAATGAAAAAGGGTTATCAATAGAGCTTACTCTTATAAAGTCTTTGTACATTTCAAGAAAAGATAACTCTGTTCTTTATTGCTACTGTTGTGAACTCTTTTATCCGAAAACAGTACATTCCTTATCTATGTTGCAGCGAATGGAATTTTGTATTGAAAATTTTGAGCATAAACAATTGGAAGTGAATTTCTCCATTGAGGTTATATGTAGTATCCATCATGCCAAATTAAAATTGGATTTTCAATCCAGGTTTTGTTGTTCATAGTTAAATGAATATTAGCAGTTTTAGATAAAAGCATAATTTGAATACTGGTCATTTTATGTTCGGGGTGGCTGGCCGGGCTGAGGATAGCTGAGTTGGTTAAGCATCGGTCCTAGTCTGTCATCCAGACCCTGAAGTTTTATTCCAGAGAAACTCCATGCATGCATATGTGGATCTGGGATCTGTTATGTCCTCTTTGGATCCCTCCGATTTACAAAGTTTAGATTCAGGATCTTTCATGCAGAATGCATGAATGCATTATTGTGTGTGCTTCTTGTTGCATTTCTTTGGTAACAATCAGAATACAGCATACAGTTCTATTAAAACTGTCATCCCTTGGTCAGTGTGTTCAATGAGGTCACAACGTAGATCACAGTTCAACTTACTTTTGTTGACCTGAGTACTTACGGTAAAACTTTCAAAATTTCGAGCTTCTAAAATTTTGAAGATACAATTTCTGTCAAGATAATCAATTTATTTTACCTCTAAAAAGTCAAAATCTTTCAAAAGTATGAAAACAAAATTTCTAAAAAATTAAGAAAATGTCAATTATTGCCTTCAGCAGTTTCCAAAATTTCTAACTTTTCACTTACTTTTTGGTGGCATTTTTCAAAATTTTGAATTCTACCTTTATCAAAGATCACTAATTTTTAAAATTTGGAGCACATCAAAACGTAATTAGTGTTTCAGTTCATAATTTTAGAAATTTTACTGTGTATCCTTTATTTAATGTCCCTGAAATGAATGAACATGTATTTCACACATTTAAACATTGAATGTGACAATTAATGCTTCTTTAAGTAATGTTTGTGGTCAACACACACTGGCCCCTGCCTACAGCAATCATGTGACATTGGTGCGACTTATGCTATCATAACTAATAGTTTTCCCTGGGGCCTGCTAAAGTTTACTGTACCTTTATGAACACTAATCCAGGTAGATTTATTGTGATTACCTTTTTATCCACCTGTCCACATGACTCAGGTATTTGACAGGTAAATAATTGTCAGTACAACAGGTACACTATATATATTGTTATAAAGAGAGAGAAATCATGCAGGTGTTTCATTCTGCAGGTGCTTTTCTCAGTAAAATAATTTTTGTCTGTATAGCTTAATTTTTATGCTTCTTTTATGATTTTAATATTTAATTAGATTAAACTGTTAAAACTTTACCAATACCTTTGACCTGGAAATTGTCTAACCTGATGTCATATGGGCATACCTTTCACCTCTAAGTTGTCTTGCCTGATCTCATATGGGCATACTTTTCACCTGGAAATTGTCCTGCCAGGTACCATATGGACATACCATTTGACCTGTAAACTGCCATACCAGATCTCCTATAGGTGGGAATACCGTTTACCTGTAAATTGTCTTGCCTGATCTAATATGGGCATCCTGTTCACCTGGAAATTGTCTTGCCAATTCCCCTGTAAAATGTCTTACTGATCTCAAATGGGCATACCTGTCATCTGTAAATTGTCTTACCTGTTATCATGTGAACATACGATTCATCTGAAAATTGCTCTACCTGTTGTCACATGGGCATATCTTACTGAGTAAAGTGTCTTGCCTCATCTCATTTGGGCATATCTTTCATCCGAAGATCTTATAATTACTTGATCTCAGATGGACATACCTGTCATCTGAGAATCACTCTACCTGTTTTCATATGGGCAAACCTTTTACCTGTAAAATATCTAGCCTCATCTCACATGGGCATACCTTTTACTTGAAAATTGTCTTCCCTTTTCGTATATGGACATACCTTTCCCCTGGAAATTGTTTTGCCTTATTTCATGTGGGCATACGTTTCACCTGAAAATTTGTTTGCCTTATTTCATATGGACATACTTTTCATCTATAAATTGCGTTACCTGTTGTTCATACATTGATCTGTTCTTGTATGTTTCAGTACCAACCAGGACAGTAGACAACCAGGACACACAGTACCAAGGACGATGGCGCGGCACTTTGATTGTCTACGACTCGGAGCGAAGTCCACGAGATCACCATCCCCCACATGTCCCAGAAGGATGTTGTCCAAGTCTAATATTCGAGTCTCGATTTGAAAGTGGAAATTTACGTCAAGCTCGAAGAGTGTAAGTATTTCTAACTTGACAATTGTCCATGTTGTATGTGGCTTGGTGAAATAGGGATCTGAAATCTGGGACTGAAATAGGATCCTTGGTTTTGCTTTTCTTTCTATCAATCTCTTTTATGATATATCTTTTCCTTCGGACCGCGTCTGGCATCTGGGGAAGTGATGTGGTGTCACTTAGATAGAATCAGTAACCCAATGCTTGTCATACAAAGCGATTAAAATCGGGATTTTTTGCTTTCACTTTCTTTTCTATCAATCTCCTTTTATGAATGGTCTTTTTGCTCGATGTGCACCTTGCACATCCCGTTGTGTTATGGCTGAAATATTGCCCTTACAATGTAAGACATCATTTCAACTAAACTCAAGTCAAGTCTCCTATCTGCAGTGCAAATATGCACAATATAACACAAAATCATGAATGCATATCACAGAGAATGTATAATTGTAGCACAAACATGCCTTTTTATCCATTTTCCATCCAGCACCTTCCACTTTTCTACTGAAAAAGGGTCATACATCTTTGGAATTTTTATGAATCTTCATGGAAATTCTAGCGAATGTTAGCAAGTCCATCCATCTGTCTGTCTGTCATTGCCAGAGTATACCTCGAAAACTGTATAATGTTTCCTCCACAAACTTTGTTGTTATGGTATCCTAGATGAGAACTGGTGTCTTTTGCTATTTTGGGTGTTACCAAAATTTTCGTTTTCCCATGTTTGCGGAAATACTTGGATTAGACTGAAAATGAATTGACTTAATAAAGTACATGTATACATAAAATTTCATGATACAGGTTGTAGTAATTAAAAAGGTGAGGGGGAGAGAGAGTGAGTGGGGGGGGGGAGAAGTGCTATCGTTTCAATAATATAATAGGCAATGTAAGAGCACGGCTTTTTTTAAAAAGAATTACAGCAAAAACAAATCTATACACTTCCTCACAACATAGGTGCACAGATTTTACAACTTTCAGTGAAAATGATAAAAGAAATTACTTGGGTTGTCAGAATTCACAAACAGAAAGAGATCACTTTTGCTACCAACTTTTACTATCCTCCAGTTGGCTGCCAGGGCCGATATGCAATCTTGGGATGCCTCTTGTGCCCTTGATACTACTTTATGTACAACACTAAAATACTACAATTCCTTGTTGTATGATTATAACCCTACTCTAAAGTATTGTTGCCATGAAATTGTCTCTATCAGTACATGAGTTATTGCTCTATATCCTGGTTTGACTGTTAATACTGGTATAAGGTCTGGATAATTTATGTTTGATGTCGGTAAATGAGTACTTTATACATCTATTATCAGGAGATTTTCTTGTCAGAGGAAGTATAAACTTTATATTAGTGTACATTAATACTAGTCTTTGAATAGATTTTATTTATGGCTATGACTTTGATATAGATAAGGTAACTCAGAAGCAAAGACTTGTGAGCTTTTCACTCTTAAGACCTCTGTACAGCAATGCAGCACGTGAAGAGCACAGCGAAGCACATTAGTGTTTTTCTGCCACCAAAATTGGAAAAACACAAAAAAACAACAATACATTTTCAGGGGAAAATAACACCAAAATTCATTATTTTTGAGGTATCAGTCATGCTGAAGAAAGTTCCAATGTCAGTGCTTGTTTTATAAAATTTTTAAAATGTAGCATTTGACATTTTACTGTTTTTGAAGTGTCTTTACTAGGAAGTAAACATTGACAACATTTTATGTATTTATGTAACAGTTTAGTTGTTCCCCCTTGGATTTGGTTCCTCCAGAACGTGTTTTCCCTGGGATTTGGTTCCTTCAGAACCATTTTCCTAGGAAAGGTATTCCTACCCTGGATCACAGTCTCAATTTCCTTATGTATTTGGGTTCCCCCCGGAACTTTTTGCTCACGGAACCAAACATTGCTTAGGCTACATAAAGGCTCCTCAAATATATGTAAAATCAGAAACAGGTTATTATTCCCAGGATTGGTGGATGCATGTTACAATATTCAACAGTCATCAGTTCAACCAAAGTTCAAATAGCATGCACTATTGAACCCAGTAGAGACATGCAGATTGTTATTTTAAATAAGTAACAAAACAGGACACCTTTTAAGTATTGTACTGTTATACACAGATTGATTGGATCTCAGTAATGATTGATAGAAGCAAGGATTTAAGCATTCGTGTAATTGCACTCACAAGGGATACATTCTTTCCAAGCGGGCGGTCAGAGTAGAAAATAGAGCTCATAGGAATGAAGTGAACATTACAGCAGAGTGAATCATGAACTAACAACTTCTCACAGACAGACGAAAACCTGTGATGTATAGGCGGTTTTTCGTGTTTGCGTCACTGTACACTATTGCAATTCTGTGACCACTAAATATTAAAATATGATAAATATATACTACTTAACTTTTGATAGGGATATTGGATCTTTTTTTTATCATATAGTTGTTGTATTAGTTACAAAGGAATCAAAGGCCATCTATTTGTATCACAAACGTTTACATCATGGTCAAACATGCATTAAACAGTGAAAGAAAAGGAGATTATGTTAGGAAAAATTCATTTTGATGAATTGCAATGAGCCATCTGTCAAGACCCGTTAAAGTGAATGCTTGGACCATAATGGAATGTCTGTAGCATGTATCATATCTCCGTGCATCAACAACATGCAGACAACAGGCATTCATGCCCATTATCAGCTGTTGAATCTGAATCATCTTCTTCTAAGGCTGTCTGGAGCTCGTCCAGCACCTGTGGTTGTACAACTCGTGCCGAAACTGCACACCCTAACATGTCCCACAATTTTCCCCACCAAGATCATGAAATGTTTTCAATTTCATTGGATTCTGTGGATAAGAACTAGGACAGTCTAAAAGTTTGTCAAGATCAACAATTTCACGAAGAGGACTGTAGTAGTTCCAATTGTGTCTTTCCATTCCACTACATTTTTTAACATTAATTCATCCTCAAACACAGCCAAATTAAATTCTAACCAAGTATCTGCCCTGGTGTCAACTTTGGACAGTGGGGCGACATTGGACACAAGTTGGAAAACTGTTTATCTCCTTTTGCTCCAATTTGTGTTGCCAGATTTATAGCTGCAATAAATGTTCAGGTTATATGTCACTATATAAACACAAATGAGGATAATCTTGTAAGAGGAGCACAGCAGGATATATACATTTACAAAGTTTTGTTCAATGCCTCCTCACTGTCCAAAGTCACCCCAGTTGACGGTACAAAAAGCTTCCAAGATACACTGGTACTGTTGCTACTTTCCCCAGGGCAGTCCAAGACAGCAATAAAGGTTATATTGAAATCAAAGGGGAAGTCACTTTTGCCTTCATTGTAGATCTCTA
The DNA here is from genome assembly GCA_031471655.1 of Diodora aspera. Lineage (NCBI taxonomy): Eukaryota > Metazoa > Mollusca > Gastropoda > Lepetellida > Fissurellidae > Diodora > Diodora aspera. Next base: position 9,616 of record JAUELE010240288.1, read on the forward strand.
GAGTCAGCCCTCTTTAATCCGACACGCTCGATTGCAGGCAAAACTGTTGGATTAACGAGGATGTCGGATTAACGAGGTAAACTGATGTACAAAAATAGTAAGTGTTCCCCAAAATATGTGTCGGATTACGAGGGTATTGGATCAACGGATGTTGTAGAGTCAGCCCTGGTTAATCCGACACACTCGATTGCAAGCAAAACTGTTGGATTAAAGAGGATGTCAGATTAACGAGGTGAACTCATGTACAAAAATAGTAAGTGTTCCCCAAAATATGTGTCAGATTACGAGGGTATTGGATTAACGGATGTCGGATTAATGGGGGATGACTGTATCTGATATAAAAACTCATCTTAATGGTTTATTTTTGCCACAGAAAAGAAAATACTGACCCCGAAAAATAATTTGAAGCAGTAGTTTGGTTGTTTTCCAAACTGTTCAATTTCACTTGGAGGTCACCTCATCACATTTTATCATTGTGTGGGGCAAATAGGTAATAAACTTGTTGTAGTGGTTAGCGTGTCGGCCCAGCAATCTGTGTTGGTGAGACAGTGGTGATGTGGCTGGAAGATTGCCGTAAACCACACAAAACCCAATATTACGCACTCAATTATTGTGTTTTTTTCATTACAGTGGTGAGTTGAGCTCCCCTGGAAGGCCTTTAAGTAAAGAAGCAACCTCAAGTTCTTCAGGTATCCAGTTCAAAACTCAAAGTGCATCATCATTATTAATCCAGTCATTGGAACCATGTACATTCTCAATTTCTGCCATATATTTCAACTCCCTAGGGAGTATACAACCTAAGCAATAGGTGGATCCACGATTTTAGGAAAGGGACAGTGCATGATGCAATTTGGGGAAAACATTCCTAGTCAATGGAGTTTTACCGGTACATAAATTTAGCTGAAGAAGTTGTGTGTGCCCCCACAGCACCCCCTGTTGGATCCACCTATGACCTAAGCTGCCTGTTAGGTGTGCAGAGGTTAACATCACATCATCATCTCTCTGACCAGCCTGGTTCTTGACCATTAATCTCAACCCTGCAATAAATTTTGAATTGTCAGTGTCTGTCATAGGTCAGAGGAGGTAATAGAATGAAAGGGCACGCCATGCATGTGTTCTCTGTAACGGGACAATTTTAATCAGTAGGCCTACCCACCGCCAAAACCACTTTGGTCACTTTTAGTATTACCTACTTTGCCTATGACAGACACTGACAGTTCAAAAAGTATCTCGGGTCAGGATTTAAGGTCATAAACTCAGACTACTCTTCGACCATGTCTCTAGAGGACTGAGGCAATTCATGAGCAACACCGTACCACTTGCCCAGTGTGGCATCACTGACATTGCCAGTGTCTCAGTACGAGCAGTTCTGGGTTTATATCTTGCTAAGGGTCAGTAGATTTTGAGCCAGGATTTATGTACAGCTCAGAGATGGGAGCATTGATACAGTGACAGCAAGCTGCTGAATAAGCTGTGAGATGAGTTGGCCGCGTGCAACCCACAGAGGTCACAAGCTAGCGAAGTTAAGCAACGTCGAGCCCGATGAGTAGTTGGATGGGTGATGAGCTGGTGTTGGAAAGCTTCCAGGCCTCCAAGGGTTCGCCCCTGCCTCGCACTGAGACTATGTCAGTGGTGTCACCTTGGGCAAGTGACTTTGCTCATAAATCGCCTCAATCCACCCAGTTGAAATTGGCTACCTGGTCGGAATGTGATGGCAGCTGTAGAAGTTAACCATCTAGCACCCAACAGGCAGATTGGGTTGTATACTCGCTGGGGTATTGAGATATGCTCTTGAATTTACATTGTTCGAATG
>JAUELE010240299.1:0-11428 GCA_031471655.1 Diodora aspera
AGGGTAATATATGGAAGCGCTTTGAGTCTACTCTTGGGTGGAGATACCGCGCTATAAAAGAACTATCCATTATTACATGAGTTTATACACCACTGCTATGTTGCTTTACATGAGTTTATACACCACTTCTATGTTGCTTTACATGGGCTAATGCAGTGGACTCTGTACAAACCGGCCTCGGAGTAGTTTGGTCCCGGAGGATTCTAGTTTAAATATGATGTAAGATACTCTGGACAATCCGGCCACTGTCTATTCCGGATTCCGGCATACACTTTTAGTTTCAATCATTTTTCAAATGAAAATTGAGTGACAGGTAGTAGCCATTACTATAATCTTTGTGAAAACAAACAGATTCTAAGAACTCGGGACAACGCAAATTCATTAGTTGTTGTGGCTAATTAATTGTTTTGATATACAACTCATTGGTGATAACAAGAATGACTCCATGATAATTGGTGTTTTAAATGCGTCATCACTTGGAAATATATTCAATGATCTTGTTCATTTGACAAAATGTCACTGACAGGTCAGTCGTCATTGTCGATCTCTCTAGAAACCGGCATTTCCCCCTGGTCCCACGTGATGCTGGTTTAGAAGGAATCCACTGTTTAACATGGGTTAATACACCATTGCTGGATTTTTTGGGGGAAAATGATAGTCGCTTAGAAATTTCAACTTCATATAAATAAAGACCATTTATATTTCATTAATAACATGTATATGTAAAAACGGTGAGCAGAATTTTATCTATGGGGCTATAAGTTGTGCTCAGCAGTGGTGGACTGTGGGGACGGTAAGCACAACAACAGTTATGCACAGCAGTCTGAGGGTTAATTGTTTATTTCCGTTTCACGAGTACGCTAATCTGATCCAAGTTATACATGATCAATGGTGTCACCATCCTTCTTTTCAGATAATCATTACAAATGATTGCAATACAAACAAACATATAATTCAAACAACGAATATATCTAGCTGTAGAGGGGACGGGCATGGGTTAGCGTGTCAGCCCTAGCAGCTGTGGTCCACTGGGGCACCTCTTTCAGCATGGAGAGACAGGAGCCCCGACACCGATGTGATGTTGTTGAGACCGCGGTGATGTGGCTGAAAGATTGCCAAAAACCACGTAAAACACCAAATCACTCTCACCCACATCTTGCTGTAAGCTGTGTTATGTTGAGTTGGTTAATTTCAATCGGGATGATCACTTTATTCACTTAATTGATTGACGATACCTTGAAAAGCATTTTACACATCCAGAATTTTTTTTTAAGCACTTTTACGATATCAACAGAGGAGAAACGTGCTGGGACCACAAAAAGTGTTTTACTTACCTGGATTATGATAAGATCTAGCCTTGGTTCCTTCAGCTTGTTTTACTTACTTGGCTAGTACTTCTACTAGCACCTGATTTTTCAAACAGCCAATTTCTCTTCATCCCTTGCTTACCTACAGTCCTAAGAAAACTTCATGTATTCTCCCCAGCTCGGTTAATTATAAATTCACCTTTTAAAAGCTTGGATTGTTTTGATCATCCTGACCCAGTTCCAAACATCCTTAACCCAACCAAGTTTACTCTGCTTACCTTAGGTTCCATGTTGACCATGACAAGTAACCATGGCGACTGGTTATTGCTCCTCTGGTTACTCCTGGCCCCCTACAGTTACCATGGTGACATGACCATGATGAGTTACCATGGTGACTCCAGTTATTTTTCCTCTGGTTGCTGCTGATCCTTGATAGTTGCCATGGAGCTAAAATTTGGCAAAACTAGTCACTGAACTATAGGTAATAAAAACTGGAAGTACACCAACCTGCTTCTTCTCTGTGTATATTACGACTGTGTACCACACTTCTTACAGCATTTACTACTCTGTTTGAAACATCAGCGGATTACTCTGTTGAAATTCTGACAGAGTCAGAAGACCTCCTGGGAAACCTATCAGAAACAAGCATTCTGATCCGGAAACTCAGGGGCTTTTGACAAGATCTAGTCTCTAGGTCTAGTTTCTCCAACCTGCTTTCTTTCGAGTTTCACATAAATTAGTCCATAGAATATTGCATCAATTTATCTGTTTAAGAAATGAAGTGTACATGGCTATTTAGTTACTGATATTATCAGTGAGAAGTGGTCTCAGAACAGAACTATGAAGTGAAGCAGTATCAGACTACACACATTCACTCGGGTTAACTTTTCAAAGCTTGTTTGAATACTGGTCATACCCAGTGATGAAATTCATAATGTAAGGTAGGATCAAAGGGATTCATGGATTATCATAATCTGCTTTCCTTTCTGGGGTAACAGATGCTCTCTGGATGAATGTTGGGAAATCGAGGATACACCATGTTCCTGATTCTGGCATGGTTTAACAAATGGTTGTTTTTATTTGATGTTGATGACATTTGTACACCCTGCAAAGTGCAATACAACACTCCTAATGAACTCAAGCATCTATCCTAGATTTCATGACCATCTTGTCCGAGTTTCTGGCCCCAGACAGTGACCATGTTATATTTTTGTGATAGGCTATGGCCACATCTATGGCCACATCTATGGCCAGATTCAATTCCTGCACAATAACTTTGGCTTTTTCGACCCTTGCCTGGTGTCGCAAGGGGGTACCTGCCAAAAAGGTTTAATTACTGAAAAAATGTGTTGCCTGCACATTACGCATTACTTGAACCTTTGTGAATGATTTTGCTAAGGTCTTATTGTATCATTATTATGCACGCATTTCCTATCGAGAACTGTGAACTGGATCAGTAACACAGTACCGGCACCTGAGGCTATGCAAATGAAGTTTGTGACCCCTGCTCAAATACATCATGTGATAACATGGGTCTAGCGTGCTTTGTTTAATTGACATGCTTCTTCTTGTCTTGTATTTGCCCCACAATGTCATGAACTTCATCCCTATAATTACACTCATCATTTCAGTAATCGCAGAGTTTGTTTCTGTAATAGAGATTGATCATGTAAAACTTTAAAAATATATCGAAATTGTATTCATCAGAAATAACAAATTGCTTCATTTTATGCATCAGTAAGTTAATTATTGAAACAAGTTTCAGCGACAGGCAATTTTCCCAAGTATCTGCTCACTAGATGACGTGATCTAGTTTGCCGAGATTAACAATGACAAATGAATGCAAATTCTCTTATTTTTTGGTAAAAATGTACAGTTTGTCATATCAACTTTCCTTAAATCTCATAAATCTTTTACATGACCTGCAACATAAAGTCATGACATATTCCAGTCTCCCAACATTCCATATCTTTTACTGTTGATTTCAACAATGGCATACGTTAATATACTCCCATTGTGGGCATTATTGCACGATGAGAAGTGATTGTTTGCATGTGTCACATGTTTCAGAGTATTAAAATGATCACTATAAATCATCGATTTGCAAGATATATATTACCTACTGGTAATATTATAATCCCAATAAACTTGTTTTGTGACCTTCTATGTCAAGAGCAGGGTTGGGTATTTGAATATCCATGCCATATATAGAAATCATACTATTTCCTGAAAATTAGCTTAGATTTTTTATTCAAACTATGTTGTCTTGCTGTCTGCTGAACCAGTTGGTCCAACCTTTCTAATTTCAAGGGCCATTAAGTCTTATCATGATACTATGGCAGCCGGCACAAGCAAAATAACAAATATAATTTTATGAATTTTAATGCACAACAAAAATGAAAAGAATTCTCACTCTCACAATGACTCCCCACATGTAGCTTCAAATCCAGCAGAGAAATGCAACCCTGGACCTGCTATTGGGTAGCACGATGGTGATGTGGCTGAACTTGCTTAAAACCATGTTAAAATCTAAAATCACACCCACCTACTCACTAAGCCACCCATGGAATAAAGGGCTGTATATATGTTTCGTGATGTCATATCTAAAGTAATCTCATTGCAAAATAAGTAATGTCATATTATCATATCCATATACTCTTATTGCGAAGAGAAATGAATAACCTCATGCCTTTGTAACAATATCAAAATTATGTGCTGTCACCATAAATATGGGGCGTGGGATGGCACAGTGGTTGGCACATAGGTCCAGCAATCGGCCAGCCTTGGCTGTTGTGGTTCTGGTCCTGTTCTAGGCACTTCTCTTTCAGTCCAGAGACACAAGAGCCCCAGGTGATGTTGGTGAAACCGTGGTGATGTAACTGAAAGATGCTGAAAACCATGTAAAACCCCAAATCACTCTTACCCGCAACATAAATCTGATTTATTTTGCCGTTATATCTTGTATATCTCAAGTCTGAAAAAAGGGCTGAATTATCCTGTTTACTGAGCATTGTGACGAGTCAACTGGTCATGTTGCAAATTGTCAAAAAATTGGTTTCCAAAAATATAAGAACTGTTCTCCACAAAACAGCTTTCAAACCTTTGGACCTCTGAGGTAAGAAAAACCCAAGCTCTTAGAAGGATTAGAAGGAACACGTGAGCAAATCCTGAATGATTAACAGACAGTTATTGAGACGATCTCATGCCACAATGATCGTAGAAAGACTTTGCTTGTGACTGTCTGACATGGGATGTTCTGACAAGAGCTGTATGATGATATTAGTGTTTGCATACTTACTAGTGTACAGTTGATTACCAGTGAAGGAGGAAATGAGGTATTGACTGTGTTTGTTGAGCGATTCGTCCACCGCTGACACAGTTGATACAAATTCAGGAAGCAATTTTCGTGAATGTATTGTCAGAATTCTCTCTAATAATGTTTGTCCAACTCTTGTGATGTTCAGTGTCGCCAACAAGGGTTGGATCGTTGTTGAGCACACCATTTAGCCGAGTCTCGGTAGTGTCTACACAATTAGTATCGTGATGTCAAGCTAATTTCCTAGAAGTAAATGTTCAGGAGGCAATCCAAGTAACTAATGATCTTCCGTGTCCTACTCAGTGAGCAGATGAAGATAGTGTAATACTCCGACGGGATGTTATTACCTTACCTTGTTGCTGGCATTCAGAGGTCTAGGAGACGAGTTGATGATTGTCCAAGGAAAGCATAAATTGCTTTATGTGTCCATTGAGAACATGAGAATGTAACATGTTTTTAGGGAGCCATTAAGACCAAAGTAAAAGTCTACTCGTGAAAATTTGGTATTTGACCTTTCCAGAAAAAACTCAAAGTAAACTCAGATCAACTTCAAAACATAAAAACAGGATACAAAGGATTTCAGAACATGAAATGTTTTAGAATATTATTTTGAAGTCAATAGTTCAGCATTTTTGAAGATGGCTTCTGGAGACATATTTTGAGTGTATTTGCAGATGGATGTTTGAGTTCAATGTAATGTGAAGATTGTTTGAAAAATATGAGACTAAAATATTTCCTAGTGTGACATGTGTATTGTTATTGGAGGTGCTAAGCATTGAAACCCAACTTTGAAGAGCCATCATTTAACGGAAACAGTTTCTTGCAAAATTTGTTACTTTATGTCCCTAAGTGTCATGTTCTTTTTTTTTTTTTTTATCTCCCCAGCATATAATTTGTGGTCACGTTGTCCGTCCATCCGTAATCATTTCGTTTCCGTGCTAGAACTCATCAACTATGATGAATTTCTTTACTACGTTTTACAGCTTTATAGCTTGACAAGTGCTGTGGTGCCTTTTGGTAGTTTTGACGATCTAAGGTTTTGTTTTGTTTTTTCTTCAGGCCAAAAGAGTTCAACTTGGAATATTGGGTGTAGACTCTTTCCAAACTAGAACTCATAAACTGTGTGGACTTTCTTTGCAGAATTTGACAGAGTTTTAGCTAAACCAGTGCAGTGGTGCCTTTCGATAGTTTGAACTATCTAAAATTTGAATTAGTTGGTTTTTCTGTGCAAAATTTGGCAGATATATAGCTAAAGAAGGGCAGTCTGATAGTTTGGGCTGTCAAAGGTTTTGAATTTTAATCCCTGCGGCAGATCAAAGGAATCTTTTGTAAGCCATTACTGTAGAATTTTTTTCCAAACATCAGGTACTTAGTTTATTCATGACCCATCACTCTGAATTCAATTATCCAAAGATGACCATGCAAATGTGAGAGTGGTGAGAATATTTTAGTTCACACCTTTTTAAATAAGCCGGGGGAATATGTCATCTACTGATGGCTCTTGTTTAATTTGTTTTGTACCAGCATCAGGAGGCATTAATGGCATGTAATGTTAAGGCATGTAGCTTGTGAAATCACTGGTCAAGTTTGTGCCAGAATGCAACAACCCAGCAACTCTCTAAAGTTATCAGTTGATCGTGTGACTTCTGTGGTTGTGGCTATTTTGTACTGTCATGTGATGTATGAGCTTGCCTGTTGATTGGTAAAGTGTCAGGATCTGGCCTGATGGTAATTACTAGGCAGGGCACATTGGGCAGTCCAGGAGCAATCGCCCAATTCCAATTGCACAAAAATTAGACATGTTTGATTTGTGCAACATGTTGCCAACAAATGAAATTCACATCAGTTACAGTCACACACATCCACAGTGTAGAGGTTTTTTTCTTGCATCTTGAAATCTTAAATTGCTATGATCAGATACCCAGAAGCACCTTTGATACAAAAGGTGAGTAATTGATTTTCATTGTCTTATTTATATAGTATAAGAGTGAATATAGCACGTTTGTTTCTGAATACTAGTGGGTGGTTGTCCAACTAATCTCAGAATATCCTTGTCTTGTCTGGTGAGACTCGTGAAATGAATTATGTATTGGGTCTGCCTTCTCTGTTTAGTTGTGGCATCAGAGATGTTTTAGCATATGACTTGAGTCAATGATTTTCATCCATCTTTTCGGTACATGAAGGAAGGTTGCTATGAAAGTGAGCTGGCTATTGTGCTACCTTGGGGTTTGAGCACATGAACAAAAGATGGTCATATAACGAGACTACCATCTCACCATGTTATTCTAGTTGCTCTAGTTTGATGAACTAGTATTTGTTGGCAGATTCATAATAATAAAAATAATAATAATAAAAAAAATGATAATAATAACAATAATTTGTGCTCATACTGACCTGAACTCCAAGCACAAGGTGCATGCTGAAATTACTCCTCATTATTACTCTAGTCATTGGAACAATGTACAATCCACAATATTTCTCAACTCCCCAGGGAGTATACAATCCAAGCTGCCTGTTAGAAGGTTAACTTTCACATTGCCATCACTTCCGACCAAGTACCCAATTTGAGCGGGATGGACCAAGGCAATTTACGAGCCAGGCCAGTTCAGTTGCTGAAGGTAACACCACAGATATTGCCAGTGTCTCAGTGCTTGGAAGCTTCACAATGCAAGCTGATCCCCCATCTAACTACTGATTGCGTTGCCTTTATAAGTACATGTAATAAGCGATTAAATTTGCTTTAAGATCATTAAATAAATAAAAAAAGTGGGCCAGGTGTCAGGTTCACATCACATAATACTTTATTGATGATGCATTGAGTGGGAGTCTCACCTGAAGAATGTTGCAAACATGTTACAGATTTGTATTCAATATAAATGTGCCTTTAGAAGTGCTTATTGATTTTATCTGTTGTAAATGTGACAGAAATAAGCCATTATTATGCAATGTCCATTCACTATAATGGGTGACCATCAAACAGATTAATCCAAAGGCATTTAGTTCCAATTTCTGGAATATTTGGCATATTATCAACTGCCAACAACTGAAGTTATAAGTCGGGGACATGCAACTGTCATTTATAACCTGTATCCCTGTAACCGGGATCTATGTTACAATGTTTAAGTGGCTTGGCTGGTTGGCTGGTTGAGTGGAGTTATGTTGGAATTACTCCGTGTTTTATCCTATATGTAATCCTGCAGTACATACCTCGAAATCCAGGGTATAATGACTTCGCCAACGGTCATACACCCTGGAATCACTCCTATTTACTCCTATTCTGCAACCTTGGCGGTTGCAGTTAGAGTCCTGCCCGGGCACCTCTCTTTCAGCCCGGAGAGACAGGAGCCCCGACACCGATGTTATGTTGGTGAGACCGTGGTGATGTGGCTGAAAGATTGCCAGAAACCATGTTAAACCCCAAATCATTCATGCAATCCAGACATCGAATGGGACTGGCTTCCTGGAAGCGTTGTACTGCCTAGAACCTTGCACAAAATAATGAGACTCCAGAACACAACAGCCTTCTGCATTACACAGACTGTCAGAAAAACTGTGCTCTCAGCGTTAAAACCCAGGACATTCTGATGTGATTTCTCAGATTAGGAGGAACCTAACCAAGGGCACCAAGAACAATGGGGAGTTGGATACTGTACTAGTGATGCAGGCGAGTGATTTCAAAAGCGAGGTCTGCATACTTTGAAAATTTGCCTTGATCTTCTTCTCATCAGTACTGTCAATGGTACAGAAAACTCAATCACATACACAACATGTTTACATTTATCAAAGAGAAGAAAAAGATTTGTTAAGTTCAAGTGTCCGCAAGCTGTAGAAGGGCTTATTCCAGACAATCTTGAAAGATTTGTTTTCCAAGACAAGCTGAACCTGCTCAGCATCATACCAGGGATGGACCTCGGAAATAAAGCCACAGGCATGACAAAAATGGTGGTAAAAAAAACTCTTGCCATACCATCATGTCTCTTTAAATAGTATTCCATTTAGATACATGTATTCTCATTGAAAATAATTGCATGGCGGTTGCCAAATATTGTACAAATGTTCTTTGAAACCCGGCAAGGGAAATATGAAGTAAACATTTTTAGCAAACTGTCTGTTGTATGAAACAACTGGAGTAAAGTTATTTTAAAATTATGTTCTTTCATTTGGAAATTTGAAACTGGAATTGCACGCATCTTGACGCTGGTGGTTATGTGGAATCCCTTGGGTATCCTTGACACCACTATGTCTGCATTTGGGCAGATGCAAACAATAATTTACATGATGTGAAACAATCTCAGGCACATTATTGGATCAATGGTGACTATGATTCTGTCATCACTTGAAATGAGGTCTTTGATTTATGAGTCTCTAACACTCTGGCTGGCAAAAACCAGTGTTTTCATGAAAGAAAGCCTGGAGGACTCAACACATTGTTGTGACTGATAGCCTTGCACAAACTCCTCGCACTGCCTCCTCTGTGCTTGCCAAACTGCCACAGGCTGGGATTTGGGGACAATTTTGTCCCTTCACCTAATGTTTTAAAGAAATCAAAACCCCAATCCCACATAAGTTGTTTTTTGACAAGAAAACACTTAGTTTGACCACATATATCCAAGTTGAACAATTTGAATACCAATGCAAAAAGGCATGGTAATGGTATACTGCAGTGAAGATGTTAAATGGATATTCTGCCATAAGTTTCCAGTTTCCCGGATCCTGGTTGATCATTTAGAGGTGATCAAAGCTGCAATCACCGCTGCTAAATAACAATGGGTCTGTTCACAAGTGTACAAATACATTGCAGGCACTGACTCCGAACGATTCTTCTTTGGTTGAAAATGCCAGTATTCGACAATTTTGCAATTAATGGTGGTCAACTCTCAGGAAGCACTCCTCACATTATTCACAGTATTCACGCTTCTTTCTCTATCACAAATTCATTGTCATATCTCAAAATTGAAAACAGTTAAGTTGTTACTTGGCCAATCATCAGGCACAGACCCATCACGGCCGTGGCCTTGCTCTTCTGTGGAAATGTTTTGACCAAAATGTGGTGACGTCCTGAAATTGTCATGATGACGTCACAGTTACCGCAGTGCAGTCTGTAAAACTAAGGTGCTACATTGCTAAGTGGTACTGTTGATTGTTGCATGTGAGGTAAGGTGGCCTTGTGTTTCACATGCAGGTCATGAAGCTGAGGAGTTAGGCAGCAAGCATGGCTATATGTTCCACGCTTGATCACTCACAATGAACAGCTCTCAAACCTTCTGGGTTCACTTTGCTCACCTTGAGGCATCGATGATGTTGCTGGTGTTCGGTGTGAGTGAGTGACTTTGCTGTTGCTTCACTTTATCATGCTGAATTGTGTATGTGATGGGAAAGTTATGGTATGTGTGATGCTGACCTTCCAAGGCCTTTCAGGTTGTATATTCTCCTGGGGGTGACATTGTGGATTATTGATTGTTTAAATGACCGGGTTAATAATGTCCAACACATTAAGCATAAACAAATCATAGACTGAGCCAACAAAAAATGAGGGAACAAAGTTTGAATGCAGCTATGCTTGTGCAGCTTGTGCACATAGCGGCATATGTGCCTATTGAGGAAGTTGCAATCACTTATGCAATTGAGCTAAGCATACATTCAAAATGAATGTGTATGAAATATTGAATTGTGGTATGATAGAAAGAGGGACATCATTTTTTTGCTTGAATGTTTGGCAAATCAAAAGGTGTCATTTTTCAGTGGGTGGAGTTGCAATGAAATCTGGGCATGGCAGGACCCCCCACCCAATGACACTGCGACAAGATTGTCTCATTACATTAATGGCACTACATATTCAATTCGTTTACAGGTTTTGCTTCCATTTCACAAATAACAAATGAAGGCAACAACTCTTGACTCTGATTGGTATGGGGGTTGTAGAATAATTGTGTGGGATTGTATCACACATGACAGGCGTACTGATTTGGTTATTGTGATTGTCAACATATCCCTGGTTAGTCAAATTTAAAAAAAAATTGCATCCTGCTATTATTCCTTTCAACCACATTATCAGCAGACATTTTAAACGACAACATGACAATGCCACACCATATCACTGATTTTCTCCTACGAGAAGACACTGGACTGGCCTGCTAAGTCCATGACATGTCTCCAATAGAGCATCTGTGGGAGCTTCTCAGACAGAGTGTACGCCACAGACCTGGTAACAACCACAATGGTCAAGCTTGGGTAGCTCTTCAGGTGGAGAAGCAGACACAGGGCAACCACACACAAATTATTCCGCAGTACTCCTTCACGGTGTTGTCCATGAATCACACAACCTGGTGGACACACCATTGTGAGAAGACAGTCAATCTGACTGTAAGGTAAAGATAACACCAACCTGCATTTGAATTTTATGCACTTTGTCATTACTCACTGCATTGTTCTGGGTTGAGATAGCATGTGTTTGCCAATAATAGGTCAGACTTAGTGGTTATGGATTCTGATCCCCCCTGGGTGCCTTTTCCAACTCGGAGAACCCAGTATCCTCATGCTTAATGTAAGAGCCGTCTTAAATGAGAATCTTTTGCTTTCACTTTCTTACTAGTAGCCCTGTGTTGTCCCTTTCTTGATTTGCCTCTTGCACATCACATTGCACTATGGCTGGAATATTGCCCCCTGCAATGTAAATATCAATTTCAACTCAACTCGGTGATTGAACTCAGACACTCAGATGCGTGATGCAGATAACACCTTGGCGATAATGTTGAAAGCTTGCCAAAAACCATGTACAATCCAAAATCACTTGCGTCATTCGTCA
>JAUELE010240310.1:0-11427 GCA_031471655.1 Diodora aspera
TCTGTTACTCGCTAAAGCTCGTAACAGATCAAAACTGTTTCCCTCGGGACATAAACTTGATATGAAACAGGTCACTCTTTATATATCCTATAATTCAGCCTCTCAGGCCGGCAGGGGATAAAAAGTCTTGTTGTATGATACCTAATGTCACTGGGTATGCCCCAAAGCTCCCTTTAATCAATCTCTGTTCATTGAATGTGTGTTGTATATTAGTGTTGCACCATGATGTGAATTGGCCCACTGCTATTAAGCCCTCTGTGAAATTCTAACAGCCTATCAAATAGTCCATCATTAATGCCATTTGCTGTGGTTTCTGGTCTGTTGACTTTATTTCTTTCTGTCTGACTTTTGCACCTATTTTAAACTTTTTTTGATTGTTTTCTTAAGACACATGCAAGTTTAACAAATTTGGAAATAAGATTATAAAACTAACTAGTGGTGTGATGCCATTTCCAATTGACCAAAATTCATTTTTTTAACATGGCACCCCTACCACACCAACTCCTGGGGTACTGGGTTCAACTGCAATCCCAAACTTGTTTATACTTATAAGATGCTGGGTACCAAGTTTCATCAAATTTGATCAACATTTATGACATCTAGAGGTGTGATATTGTATTCAATATGCATCCCACCCCCTGCCATGCCCACTTTTAGGAGTATGCCTGTGGTTCAAATATAATCCCAAACTACTTTAAGTTACAAAAAGTGATGTACACAGGGTTTTATTGAATTTGTTCCACTAAAGGTGTGACATTGCTCCAATAGGGTCCACAAACCCAAGATTAGGCCTCCTAACTTCATTAGAAACCTTCAAATCACAAAACTTAATTTTTCAATATGGCTCGCTGCCACGCCCACTTTTGGGGGTACAGGGCTCAAATGCAATACCAAACTAGTCGATGTTACAAAGGTGCTGTACACAAAGTTTTATTGAATTTGATCAATATTTGTGAGAGCTAGATGTGTGATGTTCCATGTGTGACGTTGTTCCATGGTTCTATGGGTGCCTTCATGTTGACGTTGTTCCAATACAGTTCTATGGCTGCCTTCACATAATGGTCAATACAAGGTCAATTTTCTTAATTCGTCAAAACCAGCCTGATATGTTAATAGGCATACAGTATACGGTCTACTGTCCACAACCAAGTTTCAACCTCCTAACTTAATTAGAAAACTTCAAACTGACAAAACTTAATTTGGTTCCCTGCCATGCCCATTTTTAGGGGTACAGGACTCAAATGCAATACCAACTAGCTTTTGTTACAAAGATGCTGTTTATAAAGTTTCATTAAGTTTTATCAATATTTGTGGCACCTAGAGATGTATGTCAAATTGTTTATGGACGGACGGAATCTGGACATTTCATTTGTACTTACAACTCAACTGGTTCAGACCAGTTGGGTTAAAATTGTAACATGTTGGTAAAAGTAATGCAGCAAAGAATTAAAATTGTTTCATGTGTAAAATGCTTGTTATAACTTGGCTGTTAAGCTTATGTATATGCTCCTTCTCCAGTCAGTCCCAGTCCAATATTCGATATGGAGGTGGACGACATTTTCGATCCAAAATTGCTTAGTTGCCACAGGTAATAATAATAATGGATAGTTCTTGTATAGCGCGGTATCTCCACCTAACAGTAGACTCAAAGCGCTTCCACATATTACCCTGGTTAACCCAAGCTACCTTTCAGCGCTAGAAGGTCATTACACTCCAACAATTGAAGGACCAGTACACAGTTTCAATTACGTCTACTGAGACAATTGGAGTAAAGTGTCTTGTCTAAGGACACAACACAGCGCCCGGAACCGGGGATGAACCCGGGGTGCCAGATTACAAATCCGCCGCTTTAGCACACGGCCACCGCGCCTCCATCTTTCAAGTGATCATACCTTTTACAGTCATAATTCAGCTATATCCACACCCTTTTGGGACAATCCAGACAGGATTCAAGCCACAGCTTATCGGAGTGAGTGAGTGAGTGAAATGGATTTTTACATTGCAGTGGGCAATATTTCTGCCATAGCGCAATGTGATGTGCAAGAGGCACATCAGGAAAAGGAACAACACAGGATTGATAGTAAGAAAGCGAAAGTAAAAGACCCCCATTTTAGTCGCCTTGTACGACAAGCATTGGGTTACTGAGACCCTATTCTATCTTAGTGACACCACGTCACTCCCCGGAAGCCCCACGGGGTACACAAGTTCAGTCACAAGATTCCCAAAGGCCCAGTTCTGTGAGAGGACAACACTTTTCAACTATTAAAACCTACAACATCCCTCCAATTCCTTACTTCGTTCTTTCTCTAATTCTCTCCCTCATTCTTCCCCCAATTCCCTCCCTTTATCCCTCTCCAATTTCCTCCTTCGTTTATGTTTCTTATCAGGTTACAGATGGCCAGACGAAGACAGTAAGGCCATGTGTACATTAACGGTGGACAAACAGCCATGCTCGTGTTCCGTTCATCGGTGGGTATAAATGTTCAGACTACATGAACGGAAAACCATGCATTCATTGTGCTTGTTATTTTGCACCAATAAAAATGTTTTTGGCAGCCTTGTGGTAGATGCAGGACCAAAACCTAACTGCAACTTTAATTCATCCATCTTGTTTTTGCTAGAAAAGATTGGTTGACTTGGTATATATTTCTTTCACAGCTTTCAGCAAGATGTCAGCTTTAGAGGGCGAGCTCCCAAATAATACTGATAGAGTCAATGAAAGTTGGGGCAAAAAATTAAGGGATTCCAAGCGAAATTTGAAACCCACAACCATTGGGTCCCACAGACTACTGGGCAAGAAAGTACAAAATAATGAGTTCTGTCCCTTGACACTGAAAGACAGAAAAAAGTATGTCATGGACCCAAGTAAATTGTCCATTGGTAGAAGGCCCAGACATACCATAATCCGTATTTGGCAGTGAGAACAAAGAATAATTTGCTTTGCACCACTTATCGAAGCAAATCATCATGTGGACGTCCGTCGTTAGTGTGCTCATACCCTAACTGTTCTGGCTCAAGATGAGATTTATTAAATCATGCCCAAAGCTTCTCGCCAATCAGTTACTGAGCATGATGACCGAGCTTCAACTTTCTCAATTTTCAGATTTAACAATATGTTAACAAAATCACCGCTGTAGCATTGACGAGTGCAACCAGTCACAATGGCTACATTTGAAATAAAGGTGGCATGAAGTTTAAAAGATATATATGTGAATACACATAAAAGCCACTAAAACAACCTTCAAGGAAAATTTGGTTTTGCTTTCATAAAACAAGGGTACGTCAGGCACTGTAAGCTTTTTAAAGTTGTACACATAAAATCACAATTTAAATGACATGAATTGGGACAATGAGTGAGTGATTTGGGGGTTTTACATGGTTTTTGGCAATCTTTCAGCCACATCACCAGTCTCACCAACATCACGTCGGTGTCGGGGCAGGAATCGAACCACAACTGCCAAGGCTGGCAGATTGCTGGGCCAACGCGCTAACCACTGCCATCCCACACCCATTTGGACAATGAAAATCTGTTGACGTCCAGAATCTCAGACTGCAGCGTTCTATTCTGATTACATGAAAATAAATTAAACTTTTACTGATTGTTTAAAACTGTTAGAATTCCCAACATGAACACAAAGTAAACATGGCGAGATGGATGGACCACACGACACACTGGTATAATTACATACATGATAAAATGGAACTTTACACATGTCCATGTACATAATGGCAAATAAATAATTCCAGGAGAAAATATTTATATATATATATATATATACAAAGTAGGTGTAGGAAAGTAGTACATTTTACATGAGCAGAAGCCGTTGGTGCTCCGAGAGAAAACATGGTGCCGACATTTCCATGTAGAACATGAACATATTATCTCCTTTAGTATTTCTCCCAACCTCAAAATCCAGGATATTCATGACTGCCAACACCTCCCTCACATGCCCTGGATTCACTCCTATACTGAACAATTGTCTCGAGGTTGATATTTTTTATTCGTCGCCAATGTGGCCACCCTTCGGGAGGCAAAAAGTGATGTAAAATAAGCTGACTTTTAAACGGTTGATATTTTGACCAATCAGTGCACCAAATCATGTGGTACGTCTCTCCCAACACTACACAAAGTAAAGACATCTACCCTGTTGGTCAAGAGTTACCTCCCTTGCTAATTCCTCTTGTGTAGTTATGTGACATTTTATTGGCTGTCTACATTTAGCACTTTTAGATTTTCCACACCCACAAAATGACTATCGTGAATAGGAATGAATCCAGGGCATTTGACAGAGTTATTGCGTAGTTATAAATACTGGGTACCCTGGATTTTGAGGATGTATTGTATTTCTCCACAAACTGTGTAATAAACACAAAACACGATTCACAGGTTATTCTTGCCTTTAGTATTTCACGGCAACTTCCAGTCACACTTTCCACAAACCGTCACTGACATCGTTGAAATAAAACCCAGTGTATCACCTATGCGTTTGGTTGGACTGATTTAATGGACACTTGCTGAATAACATATGATGAAAGGTTCAGGTCTGATATCAACAAGGACTCTCACTGAACTAGTGACTTAACAGACATCCCACACTGCTAGTAAACAAGTAATTTTAAAACTTTGGCCAATATTAGTAATAAACATTGAATCAAACTCAACACAGTGCCGTAGCTCACACAACACAACTGCCACCGGCCGGGATTTTGGGCCAAATTTTGTCCCTCTGCCTGATGTTTAAAAGAAAATAAAACACAGAATTTTTGTTTTTGTTAGTGAAATCGTACGATTTGAAGAGTTTTGCCACAAATATGTACACGTAAATGCTTGTGTACGGTAAGTAAATGAATCTTAATTTTCCATGGAACTATATTTGATATGAGTGTATTTATAAAGAGGTTGTTTGCTCTCGACGTAAACAAAAGCAGTAGTAAAGGTCAAGGTCACAAGCTATGCCACTGAGTGGAGGTAGTCACTAAATATAACAAACAGGCAGTACGCGTTAACACGCCTCCAGTAATTAGTCGATGTATCAAAATGAAACTATCTATTTTTGCTCAACAATATCAGATGATACTGAATGTTTCGTTCATTGGGTTTTAAAAAAAAAATATTATTCACATGCAGGACGGGTGAACAGTTTACTGCGTAGCTTATTTCGACCTGGTGTCGTGCAGGAACCGGCAGCAACTGACTGATCAGCGACTAATCAATGTCCAATCAGCGCTTGTGCATCGGTCACATAAGCACTCTTGCAACTGGCTGAAGCCCAGCTAATTTTACACTTACGACCCGATCCGACTGTTGTCGACCAGTGGCAACTGCTAGCTTATGTCACATACGACAAAACTGTTTGCGCTCAGAAGCAACTGGAGACGACCCATCAGTCGCAGACACAGATAGAACTCGTGTCACAACGATCGGTTGGTCAGCAGTCACGTGACGTGACATTTTAATACGCTGATTTTCAGCGCGAATGGGAATATTGCGGCTCGTGCTGAAAATGTGAAAAGAATGACTATCCAATGTTTTGTTTATTTTAAACAAAAATATAAATAATTTTCAACTCTCTTGAAAGTTTGCAGTTGTAGATGTGACAAAACCTGCGCTTTACGACTGCCAGGAACTAGATGCCGCCGTATCCTGTGAGTTGCACTTGTTCTACTTCTGCGACCGGTTGCTGTCTGTATCTAGTTGGACACCAGCCACATAAATCCTGACAGTTGTGTTTAATTGCCCTCATCTCCAGGCGTAGTCGACATAAGCTACCAGTTCCAGCAAATCGCTGTCAGTTCCATCGCGTTGTAGTCGACATAAGCTAGACTTACGTATTTTAAATAATATCATATGACATTAACCCTTCAAGTACAGACACGACATATTTCTGCACTCGTATTTACATGGGAAAATGAATGAGCAAGGGTGCCCTGTGGGAGATGGTACATCAGAACAGAGGGCTTACTAAACTCAGCTACATACACGCACATGTATCAATCTCTACCCTGGAGAGAAAAAGTACAATAAATACAGCCCTTTAAGGGTTAAATCTTGATGATTTCAGTTGGTGATCAAATATGGAAGGCAGTTGTTCTCATGTTCTCAGATTCCAACAGACTCAGCTTTATGCATGGGTATCTTACTCAACACAATAATCACATATTTTCAACACAATTACAAGTGAGTGAGTGAGTGATTTGGGGTTTTACATGGTTTTCGGCAATCTTAGTCACATCACCAAGGTCTCGCCAACATCACGTCAGTGTCGGGGCTCCTGTCTCTCCGGGCTGAAAGAGAGGTGCCCAGGCGGGATTCGAACCACAACCACCAAGGCTGGCAGATTGCTGGGCCAACTCGCAAACCACTGCACCAATCCAGCTCCTCAACGCAATTACAAGACTTCAAGCATGATATAACGGAAAATAACAATACTTTGACAATTCATTCAACACAACCAATGACATCAGTACTAGAAATAACGTCACAACTTGTACAATATTATTTGGTTGATGGTTAGAGAATCCTTTCCACACAACTAGTCCAGATAACTGTATATTATATCAGTGTTTTCAGTCTATACATGATACAGAGTTTAAATAAGTTAGTTAAAATGTACAACACTAAAACATGAACGTAGGCCGTCTCAGCTCAACAGATCTATTCGATGGCTGAAGTATTCCATGGGAACATCACCACAAAACAACTTATACTACTAGTGCAAAACCAAAAAGGTATCACAACTAGAAATTACATAGGATCTAAGATAATTAAATAGTTCTTGTAATCAAATCATTAGATTGAATCTAAACTGTAAAATATTTCTGAAATTACCGTAAAACTTCTAAAATTTAAAACCAACAAAAATAATAATTTTTTAATGCTTGATTTTTTGGAAATTAGGGATCTTTGATAAAGTTAGAATTGACAATTTGGGAAATTGATACCAAAAAGTAAGAAAAAATTGAAAATTTTGGAAACTGCTGAGGGAACAATCAACATTTTAAATGTTTTTAGAATTTCGAATTTTGGGAAGTTTTGCCGACAGCCAGTAGGCCTATATCAGGGGTCGGCAACCATGTTGCCTCTTTGGGTCGGTTCACATATCGATTAGTGGACAGCAGGCCTTATAAATGCCATTAAAACTGTGAAATATGGAAATGATCCATTCAAATACATCTAATTATATCTTGCTGGCAGGCCGGTCAGATAACCTTTGTGGACCGGATCTGGCCCGCAGACTGTAGTTTGCTGGACCCCTGGCCTATATATTAAACAGCTACTTGATCAAATATTTGAACCTTTTCAGTCAAAAATTAGCCGAAAACAAGGATCCACAGAGAGGCCTTGTCTAAATCTATCTAATTGTCTCTTACTTGCCCGACTTGATATATCAGCTTTAACTTACAAAGAGGGTTAAAGACAATCAAGATCTGTGGGATTGACGTTGACAGAACCCAGTCTACCATAATCTGTCTGTGTCAGAAAATTAGCCAGGTGTACACAAGCAAACCTGGAAAAAAATTCATTTATGTAAAACCTAAATCTATTTAACAACTTGGTTGGGAAGAACAAAAATCTGAACTGCATCGTGAATGTAACTTCCCTGTATCCACTGCATCAACCTGGGTCAAGTTAGGAGGTCAAACAAGAGTTATGTCCCTTCCTACATCTTCTGAACAAATACTTCCCTGGGAGTATTTTGGGAAAACCCAAGCTTTTACTTTAGTTGAAATTGACTAAACTTCAATATCTATCTATTTTTTGATAATGTTCACATAAACTTATTAACAACATACCTTTTATGTTTGAAAAATCCATACATTTGTTCTTTTATCTTTCAAAAAAATTGTGTTTAATGTCTAAAACAGGCTCATTTTCAAAAACATTTTCTTCATGTAGATACAGGAAACTGAATTTGCCACATAATTATTCCAGTGTCGTTTCCCTTCAACGGATTTCTGTGCTCCATTAAGTCTAATTCATGTTGTTAACTATTCTTGTGATGGCAGTCGGAAGCAGTTGATGTCAATTGTTGCATATACAAATACACCTTCATGCTTATATAATCTAATTTTTAACATTATTAAAATGATTTTAAAACTGTTTTCAGCAGTACTTCAGCCATACCACTAATGTTTTGGGCGGTTCTCCGCCAGGTTAATAAAAGTGTTGAAAATCACCTGAGCTGGGTAGGACTTGACCAAAAACTATAAGGACGAAAGGATTGTGCTAACCTGCACCCTTGCATAAACTGTGGTTTGGTTTTTGTATTTTCAAATATGGTTTTCAGCGATATTTTAGCTTTATCAGTACCGTTTGGGGGCTCCTCTCTCACAAGCAGGATTCGAACTCAAACTATTAGAGCCAAAGGCCAAGGACTCTGCCACTGCGCTTTCCAGCACCCTGACCATTCTCGAAATCTAGGGCATATATCACTCTGCCAAAAGCCTGTCATATACCCTGGAATCACTCCTATTCATGATGATCATCTCGAGGCAGGCGTCTTAACCAAACAGTGAAGCTTCCATAGTGAAAGCTTGCATCCATCAGGTGGAGCATCTCTTCCAACAGACATTTAAATTTATCAAGAGTTACTTCTCCTGCAGTGAATGCAACATTTCATTGGTGGTCTGTATTTAGCAGATTTGGACTTTCCATACACGCAAAATGACTATGGTGAATAGGAGTACATTCAGGGTATAATGACGGACCATTTGGCAGAGTCATATATGACCCAGATTTCGAGGATGCACCCTGTCAATGATCACATACCTAGCAACACCATCAGCTACACCTTCTGGGTCCTACCTCAACTCTGAGCCAAGAATCAAAATCAGGTTCAGGTAAGAATCCAGACCTCGTTACTGATCAATTACACTTGTCATAGATTACGGTAAATGTACTACACTACAGACGAAGAGTCGGACCTTTGTTGGTCGGTCTACAAGCACCTTGTGGAGTTCACAAAAGCACAGCTCTGAGCTGTACAGAAGTAGTAAAACAACATGGAGACCAAGTGGCCAGTTAAACATGTGAACACACACTGTAGGTGGAGACAAACTTGGCTTACATTCAAACACAAAACATGTTTTAGAGTCTCCGAGTGTATTTAAAATCTTGGTTTTCTTTCAAGACCTCCTGCAGCCTTGCCGTGTGGTTTTGGCTACTAAATTGTTGAAAAGATTTTTCGTGTTAAATTTGACTCATCTAGGTAAGACTGTTCAAGAAAGCTGCTTCAAGATCAACCCAAACAGTATTTCAAGTTTTGTTACCTGTACGGAGTACAAACCTGAACACGATTATATAATACCCTGATGACTGCCCTATTCCCAGGATGCACCTGGTTTCTTGTCTACTACAAGATAGGTCTTCATTTGACCTTTGCCCTTGACAGTGATCTCGTCACGATATTCAAACTCGAACTTGTCCCCGAGGTAGTTTGCCGTTGCCTCCGGCACCTGAATTCGGTTCGCCATGCCTGTCGAGTACATCCTGCTGGCGATGTTCACAGTATCACCCCAAATGTCATACAACAATTTTGTCGTGCCGATAACTCCTGCAGTTACCGCCCCATAGTTGTAACCAATGTTTAAAATGAATTCAAAATTAAAAATACTCTCATTGAATCTTTTGACCACCTCTTGCAGCTCCATCGCGAAACACAACAAAGCGTACAAATGAGCACGAGAGTCTTTGTTCTGGGCCCGGCTTTGCTCGTTCAGTCCGGATGCGGCCATGAAACTGCTGCTGATGGTTTTGATCTTCTCCACGTCCTTGTACTGCGGCAGGTCCAGCAAGACCTCGTAATCACTCACCAACTCATTGAGCACTCGTAGGTATTCTCGTCCACCTTCATACGACTCGTCGTAAAATTCGTTAAAATTTACAATTGTGGCAAAAATGACTCCACAGTCTTTGTGGTTTTTGGAGTATTTGGACGTTTTCTTGACAATATCGGAGATGTGTTGGGGGATGATATTGTGCAGCAACCAATCGGCCTGATCTTTATTCTCCTGCATCTTTTTCTTGTCCTTGTCGGCCTGCGCACTGCCGTAGTAGCTCAACCGGTAATTGATCTCAAACTCGCGGTTCATGAAAAATATTATGAGAAGCAAGAGGATCATATCCAAGATGATTTCAAAGCGGATGGGACTGACACCGGTGAACAATCGACTCGTGTCATTAGGTGATGGAAATCCTATGAAGACATCAATGGGAGCTGACAGATTTGTGGCGTTGTAAGTTCCGGGGAAATCCGGATTTGCTTGGAGCGGACACATCGGTATGTTGAGAAGGATAATGAGAGTGATGCCTGCGAATAATGCAATAACTGATTTGAGCCAAGAACTTAGCATTGTGAAATTACAGAAATGGAGAAGAGACACAACCACACAGAAACAGAAGAAATAATCCTTGTACTCTCTATTGGTGATCACCTCACACGATAGGTTGGAGTATACTGCCACAGCCGGCAGGCTGGCTACCAGGGCGCCGAGGAAATTCCGGAAATACCAGCCAGACACAAGCTGCATGACGGCCTCAAACTGTTCTGCCTGTTCTTGACTCATCATCACTTGAATCAGGACCAGGACCTCGATGATCAGGGCAATCACAAACACGATGATCCAGGCCACCTGGCGATAGAAGATCATGAAGCACGAGATTGAGATAATTGTGAACACAACAAGGGAGATAATTATCTCCAGGAGTGCATGATATCGTGGGGACGCTGTTGTCTCCTCCCGGAACATCTGACTCTCCAGGTAGTGATCTCGGTAGTCCTCCTCCAATACTTGCTGGTTGAAGCTCAAGGTCACCTTGTTGATCGGCGGCTGATAGAAGAACTCCTTATCCGTCACGTCATGCTGCAAACAGTTGATGATCAACTTGTCGTTTTGGTCGCGGATGCGACGCAGCTTTGTCCATTGTTCGTTGAACGGCGCCGTGCTTGGATCATCTACATCTGCAGCAGGAACAGAATTACATGTCACATTTGTCACACCTTACCGTACGGCATAAATATTGTGAAGCTGATTTAATGTACAAATTCACATGAGATTAATTTACAGGAAGAGTTAATATGAAAAATAAATTAGCTCTATAAAAACTTTGAATAAATTAGTCAACTGAACTGATAGAAGAGAAAGGATTACAAAGACACAAAATCACTTAGACCAGAGAACTGAAACAGTTAGTAAAATGAACGACATCTGCTGAGGCAAACGGCTTACACTAATCTCGCAAAAAGCAAACATGCTTCATATCAAACTGGTTCATCTCAAAACGCCTGATTTTCAGACAGGTTCGCTTCAGATTTCATGGCCAATAAAATCAGTTTCCAAAACTATACTCAGATTTATACCTGTTTCCCCTTTTTAAGAAAAATCTTCACTGATGAATACTACAGTATTTTTTTAATTAATTTTAAA
>JAUELE010240321.1:2795-20051 GCA_031471655.1 Diodora aspera
GTAGGCTTTAAACCCCCCCCCCCCCCCCCCCCCACGCACACACTTTTAACTACATTTTATATTCACTTATTTTATAAAAACAAAACACTCCAGCGAGTCCTGAATCAAAAAAGAATATGTAAATAATAAATATAAATATAAACATCTTCCAGCTACCCCTGCCCCCTCCTCCCCTACAAATGAAATGGTCGGTCCTTGAAACTTTCGCACATCCAGTTATGTAGAAATATATAAGAACAACACAAAACGTTCTCATTGATAATGTATTACCTAAGTCTGTTTCCTGGAACGTTTCATACATTGGACTTTCAACCTGTCTCTCTGAAAACAAAATGAAACTGATAAAGTAGATTTTGGTATCCTATCTTTTATCGACATTACGCATTATGAAACGCATTGAGCAGTGTATGAGAAAAAGCAATGGAAAAAGGTGAAATGTTCTCATGAGAGAGATGTGACATGTGTGATCTCTTTCAAGGTCAGACTTTGTTCAGGACTTGTGTCAGTGTGATTTCGTGACTAGAGTTCTGGACACTGATAATATCGACCATAAGGTTGAGGTATTCAATAATACCCTGGTTGGTATCCTTGATGTTCATGCGCCCCTTAAGAAACAGTCCATCATTGTACGCCCAAATACAAACTGGTATAATGATGAGGTTCGTCAAATGAAACATCTGTCAAGATCTGCTAAAAAGACATGGTGTAAGAGTAAACTTGAGGTTCACCGTCAAATATTCAAGGTCGCAAGGAACAATGTAAATGCATCATTGAGAAGTGCAAAACAAAAGTATGTTTCCGACAGCATAAGTAGAAACAAGAACAACAGTAAAGAGTTGGTCACTGTGTTAAGTCAGCTTCTAAAAGGACATGCAGCTCAAAGACTCAATGGATTCAACAACTCTGGCGAACCAGTTCGTCTCCTTCTTTCATGACAAAATAAAGCAGACTAGGGATATACTCAACAATCATGTATGTACGATGCCAGTCACAGTTGATGATCATTCTTTCTCGGGCATGAACTTACATGTTTCAGTCGGGTGTCACAGGAACGTGTTCTGGACACTATGAAAAATACTCCTTCCAAATCATCACCATTAGACTCAGTTACAACTTGCAATTGGCTGTTCAAGTCTATGTCGGGTCACATGGCTCATGCTGTTTGGGATAGAATCAACTCTTCTCTCGCCAAAGGTCAGGTTCCTTCTGTGTTTAAGCATGCTGTTGTTACACCCATACTAAAAAGCCTGGATCTGATGTTAACCAGTTGAAGAACTATCGTCCCATCTCCAATCTTTCGTTTGTCTCGAAATGTCTTGAAAAGGTAGTTGCTGTACAGATAAAACGTCATCTTGAAGTGAACCAGCTCGGGGAACCAATCCTGTCCGCATACAAGCAAAGCCATAGCACTGAAACTGCTCAAGTCCGAGTACACAATGACATCCTGGTGAATATGGGACAGCAGAACATTACAGTCCTTGCTCTAATTGATCTATCAAGTGCATTTGACACGATCGACAATCAAATTCTTCTCAACAGGCCCCAACATCGTATTGGCATAACGGGAACAGCTCTTCGGTGGCTTGGTTCTTACATGTGTGGTCGCGCCCAATCCGTCTAGAGTTACGACGCTCAATCAAGCAAATCAGTGTTGTCCTATGGCTTGCCACAAGGCTCTGTCCTTGGCCCTCTCCTTTTCACAACCTACATTCTTCCTCTCGGTGACATTGTCAGTAAATATTACGTAGAGTTTCACCTCTACGCAGACGACAGTCAACTGTATATAGCCTTCAATTCCAGTGACTTAACTTACGGTACCAACAAACTCGAGAATTGCATTCTTGAAATCAGATCATGGATGATATCGAACTACCTTATGCTAAATGAAGATAAGACCGAGTTCTTATTCATTGGCTCCAAGTGTCAACTGAAGAAGCTGCAAGACATATCTACATCATTACATATTGGAGAGGTGGAGGTGAAGCCATCGGAGAGTGCCCGGAATATTGGTGTCTTCATGGACTCCACCATGTCCATGGATGCTCACATCATCTCTGTCAGTAAAGCTTGCTACTACATCATCTATAACATCAGTAGAGTTCGCCACGTCCTTGACATTCAGACCTGTACACTCCTAATGCACTGTCTTGTCACCTCTAAGCTAGACTACTGCAACTCTCTCTATGCCAACCTTTCATCAAAGTCCATTAACAAACTTCAAAGAGTACACAACTCAGCTGCCTTTAGTATAGTCCGGTCCTCCCGATATGATCACATAACTCCAGTTCTGCAGTCTCTACATTGGCTCCCTATCTCTTCCAGGATAGATTTTAACATTCTCTTTCTCACCCATGCCTGCCTCTACAATGAAAACTTTCCGTATACCTCAAACATCTTATCTCGCTTCACATCCCCAAGCGAACTCTCAGATCCTACAGTGATACCCTTCTAACGCCACACAAGTCATCTAATGGACTTACCGACCGTACTTTCTCTTTCTGCAGTCCCAAACTATGGAACTGTCTTCCTAAGGAAATTAGAAATACTTCCTCTAAGGACGACTTCAAATCTCTTCTAAAGACTTGCAACTGTGTATTAGTAGAAATTGATGCTCTTGTATACTAGTATATGTTCTTGGTTTTGAATCAGCACCAATGAGCATCTCTGAGGTGGATATTAGGCGCTCTATAAATGTATTATTATTATTATTATTGTTAATTAATTAATTAATACCAGAAGATATACAAACCATGAACGTTTCCAGGCATCTGTGCCAAGGTTTGTCTTGATCTGTCGAGGGTGGAGTAGTGGTGACTTCTTTTCTGTGATTCTGAATCAAATCGAAAAATTTAGTAATAAATCATTTCATATCGTACATGACTTCATCTAGGTTTTTCAACATGTGGTGAAAGAAATACATGGACATTGTAAGGCGTTCGGTCACACCAGGTGAAATGTTAAATTCCAACAGAATTTTCTCAATATGATAATGTGAATGAATTGATGACTGAGTTGAAATGTGGTGTGTCTCAAATGTAAGTTTAAAACTAGTTCTCGAGCACAAATATATTTAATAACAAGAACAATGTCTGCATCATCTACAAACATATATTTTTTATATCGTGCGTACGTAAAAGCTGCTACTTTGTTGTACAAAATCTTCTTTCATTACGCTCGTCAACAATGAAAATGCATACCTGACACAGAAAGGTTTTGCTGCTACCTACAGTTTGAGATGTTTACATTCATTAAAGCCAGTGTTGATGAATCTTTGTTGATGGTAATATCCTCTACTGGATGAGTGTGATTTTTGATGCCAACAATTTGGGTTTTGGGTTTTTTTTCTCAAAAATAACCCTCCATGTTAATTATATACCGACAAACAAAAGATAGTAAGCATCGGGAGTGCTTAATTATGTTTTGTTCAAATTATGTTTCATTTGAAGAATCTGGAAACCACCAAAATGAGTAGATCACAGCAAATCCATCTATATGTAGACTTGGAGAGTTTTAAATTTTTTGTGGAGATCACTTGCTTTGGCAAACATTTTGGAAGGATGCACAGGAGAGAAACGTGTCACAAACGAAACATTATTCCTAGATTAGCTGCAGAAGTTAAGAGAGAGAGCAATTGGGAAGGCTGGTATAGGCACGCCGCAAGCCCATATTACAGGAACCTGTATTTGCAACTTCTTTCACACAATCCAACAGATATACTGGGAATAGGCATACAATGCGTCACACACCCCATAAGGATTGCTGCTTTCAAATATTTCACCTGCGCAACCAGTTGACATTCCATCCATCCCTTTCCATTATATATAAACATTGAAACATTTCCATAGCGCTAAATCCAACTAGCTTGCTCCAAAGCGCTGTTAGCTAAGTCAACGACAATCCTTGGTAAACAAGTGCGTTTTAAGGTGACTAGTGAAGTGGTGAAGATCACTGCTGACAGGTATGTGGTTTGGGGGTTTATTCAAGAGTGATAGTCCGGTGTAGCATGCTCAAATGACTCCCCTTAAATTGGACTCTAGAGTACTAAACCTCTAAGCTCAAACAATTCCCCTCGTGCTTTTATACCTTCCCTCACATCAGACTCCCTCGCGTGTATATAATGTAATGGCCCTAACCCTTGAATCAACTTTCTGTGTGAGAAATCCATTCCCTTTTTGGCTAACAATGTCTGTTCAATCTCTCATTGTAAATGTAAATTATAATCAACCTTAATTAATACCTGCTACTTAATTATTCAATTTGAATTTATTGTCATGCTGTAAAGCGTCCTTTGTAAGCATGACAGTTTGTGGGTGAGAATTGTGCCATTGTAAAGTTTGACCGAGTACAAATTGTTCAGGTTGTCTAATACTGACTAAAAGTGCTTAATTCGATGTTTAATTACCTCTTACCTGTTCTAGGTTATTTAATGCATCATTGTACATGAGTATGAGTATACTCCAGTTTGGAATTCGCTCACAAACTCTCCTAAATTACTCCAAAGTGTTGTGATCAGCTGAACGTAATTTCTTATGTCCGCCATGTTTACCATGGCAACCGAAGCGAAGCTGTTGTCTTTTGGCATAATTGTCACTTACAAAGATCGTTGTGAGCTGGAATTTGGCTAACATTTTCAGTATATACCTATGAAATGGTGTTTGTATTGAATTATCCCAGACGTTCTTCTGGAAATGTCGTCCATCCAGTAAGTCGGGGAATTATATTATGATGTAATCTTCCATCAGTATTTTCCCACGCTGTCATCAACAGAAAGGGCCATAGTAATAGTTAATAATCTTCCCCGAGGAATAGTTTGTAAAGAGTGTTCAACCTTGATACCTAATTATTCTTGTTCTGAATTTTATTAAATTCCAGCGTTTGCAGGATAGTTTTTAATTTGAACATTTCATAAGTGTCCGCGATGTAAACTTTGTGCGCTTCAACCGACCTACGGCAAGTGGGTCACAGCTTCAGGCAGTCACGAAGTAACTACGTATTTCTTTGCAATTTCCTTGTAGATATGGCATTGTTTGATCAAATACTACTATCCCTCAAAGTGACCCCACTTGAGAAATGTCTTATTTTATTGTTATTGTGAAAAATTCATTTTTATAAGTAGTTCCTCTTCAGGTTTCCTGCAATCTGATTGGTTACCCATCTCCCCATGTTCTATATATATATATATAAGGGACCAAGAACCGAGGCTTATCATTCGTACTCTGGCAGTCGAAGTGAACACATCTTGTTCTAGCAAGTACAGGCTTCGAAATGGCTTTACATGGCATGAATTGCTTCTTTAGGAAAACAAACTAAATTAAATCCGTCCTTAAAATTTAAAAAAGAGGCCAAACTTAAGTGATTTAAGTGGCATTTAGAGAATCTGACCCATCCTAACCCACCTAGTTTGACCCACTCTGACCCACCAACTCTGACCCACCTAGAGAATCTGACCCACCCTAACCCACCTTGACCCATTTAGATAATCTGACCCACTCTGACCCACCCACTTTGACTCACCTAGAGAATCTGACCCACCCTAACCCACCTTGACCCAAACACTCTGACCCACCAAGAGAATTTTACCCACCCAATCCAATCGTGACCCAACCTCTCTGACCCACCTATATACTCTAACCCACCATGACCCACCTAGTCTGACCCACTTATTAAACTTATCCATCTGGTGACCGAGCTTGTGCTATAGTCAGCGAATACATTTAAGAAAATAACCTGAATGAGGACTACTAATTGTTACACAATGTTGTCTGTACACTTTGACTTATGTTAACAAAGAAACCAAAGTCTAACCAATAAAAAACTTTTTTGAAGAATTAGTCATCTTTAGTTATTTATTTAAGAAGCCATCTGTCCAGGTCAGATGTATGCACAGAGTACTCATTTAGTTCTGCTGATCGGTACCAAGACCGTGGCTGCCTACCATACACGAACTGGTTACTTAAGCTAAACCAACCTACTCCGAGGTTGTGTGCCAGTTCAGCAAGCTGCGAGTCTTACCCAGTTGAGTTTTATCAAGCTTTCCTAACTTGAGGTCTGGTTAACCCATATGTGTGTCAACAGCACAGTTGTCAAAAGACCCTTGACCAACGGTCATTACAGTACTTTCCTGCACATTGGGCTCAGGCAACTCCTCTCGTGTATATATATCTTCCTTCACATTGGGCTCGCGCTCAAGTGACTCCCCTCATGTATATATACTTTCCCTCACACTGAGCTCACATGCATCCCCTCATTTACATATACCTCCCTTCACACTGGACTCAAGTGACTCCCCTCACGTACATCTATCTTCCTTTACACTAGGCTCAAGTAACTCCCGTCATGTACACAAACTTTCCTTCACTTGGGCTCAAGTGACTCCCCTCATGTATATATATCTTCCATCACACTAAGCTACAGTAACTCCCCTCATGTATCTATAATATCTTTCTTCGCACAAGGCTCAAGTAAATCATCTTATGTATCTATACCTTTGTTTACACTAGGCTCAAATAACTCCCCTCATGTATCTATACCTTCCTTCACATAAGGTTCAAGTAACTCCCCTCATGTATCTATACCTTCCTTCACATAAGGCTCAAGTAACTCCCCTCATGTATCTATACCTTCGTTTGCACTAGGCTCAAATACCTGTCTTCACACTAGGCTCAAGCAACTTCCCTCATGTATTTATACCTGTCTTCACACAAGGCTCAAGTAACTCCCCTCATGTATTTATACCTTTCTTTACACTAGGCTCAAGCAACTTCCCTCATGTATATATAATTTTCTTCACATTGAGCTCAGGTACCTCCCCTCATGTATATAAACCTTCCTTCACAGTAGGCTCAAGCAACTCCCTTCATGTATACCTACTCTCCTTCACATTGGGCTCACCCGACTCCCCTCATGTGTATATACCTTTCTTTACACTAGGCTCAAGCGACTCCCTTAACGTATATAACTTTCCTTCACATTCGGCTCAAATAACTCCCCTTACGTATACATATATATGCCTTCCTTCACATTGGGCTAAACCGACTGCCCTCGTGTATACATACGTTTCTACTCACTCCACTCCCCTCATGTAGATATATCGTCCTTCACACCAGGCTCAAGCGATTCCCCTCATGTATATATACATTCCTTCACAATAGTCTCAATTAACGCCCCTCATGTATTTATCCCTTCCTTCACACAAGGCTCAAGTAACTCCCCTCATGTATATCTTCGTTTACACTTTACGAGCTGCTTCAGTGTGGGAAGTTTATCAAAAATCAACAGGAGCGATTGTTTGCTGCCAACGCACTGCTTGCTTGTGGTGAGGCCTTTGAGGGTCTATAATAATTTACTGTGGAATAAAGAATTGAAATTGAAAATAGTTTTCTCTTTTGCTCTACATTGGTTTTGAGAAAGCCAGTTAACTTTTCCAATAAAGATAGTCTGAAATACCAAATACAGTGGAATCAGTGGGAGTAAATATCCAATAGACCAAATCCAGTGGAGCAAAGAAATACCTGATTGCCCACTTAAAAATCAAGTACGCAATAGCTCTGAATATGGCGTGTAAAAACCCAACAGCTCAAAAATTACCTGGAACTCTGATTTTTTTATACATGTCCTGTCTTCAGAAAATGTTCAAACTACACTAGTCATACATGTACATGATTGCATGGTGTTATGAATATGTTATGTTGCAAATTGAATCGTACTCTTAACTGTAATTGTTTGTTATGACTTCATATTAACCAGTGGCACAGGCTAAATATTGTCTGCAAACTTGATAACAACTGTTTCACTTGAATGGTTAAACAGAGTATAGTTTATTGTGACAGACTTAACGTTTGGGTCTCAAACCGCCCCACTGTTTTTCCCATAACAGATGAATTAATTTACAGGCAGGGACAACCCAGTGAGAACATTCATCGTCAATATATTTACAAGCACGCGCAGATGAAAACGAGGAAATACAAAGCTGGAAGAAGTCATGCTGAACACAGACAAAACGCGTGTTGAACGCAGACAGGACGCATGTTGAAATCATGCAGAACGCGTGCAAGAAGAACGTGTTCAGGGGAACTTACTTTTGATCTGTGGTGTATGTTGTCCTATTGTAGAAAAAACATCAATTATCTTCTGTCTGAATGGACAGACTGTGGCTAAGATTCGCGAAATAAATGCGCAACGTAATTTTTTAATGGTTGCTTCGTTAACACTGTGCTATATATCGAGATTACCTCGATAAAGGGGTCGTAAATATGATAGGATGACGCTTAGCCTTATTGTGCTATAGATTGCTAAATCCTTTTATAACAGATTTGAATGTGTTCAGTGTTTGCCAGAACTCTTAAAGAAATGCGTAAATTACGTAGTATTACATTACTAAAGCAATGTTTTGAAATGTATAACCTTTAGTATGACCGTTTCTATCTCTCTCGGAGTTCAGGGTATTACTCTAAACATTAACAATGGAGTTTGCACCAACACAACTTGTCTCAATAAAATTATGTCATGGGTGTTCTGTTTTGTGCAT
Organism: Diodora aspera; assembly: GCA_031471655.1. Taxonomy (NCBI): domain Eukaryota; kingdom Metazoa; phylum Mollusca; class Gastropoda; order Lepetellida; family Fissurellidae; genus Diodora; species Diodora aspera. The sequence goes on from JAUELE010240321.1 coordinate 11,323, forward strand.
TGAGAGAGAATACGTGTGAGACATTGAAAATGATAGGGGAGTTATCTGAGCCTGGGAAGTCATTTGAGCCTGCGAGGAGGGGGGGGGGGTCATCTAGAGTCAATTAGACCTAGGCTGAAATAACTCTAGAGTCATTTTAGCCTGGGGAGTCATTTGAGCCTCCTACACCGACTGAAAACTACTCTCGCCAAATTTAGTGTTCGGAAGCGGTACTATGCGATTGTTACTGTTACTTGATCTCTAGTTGGTGCCTAGACCTGAGTGAGGTTGGAGAGGTATTCTGGAGCAAGCCCATGTAGGCATTTGTAAACAAGGACTCAACTCAACTCTTGCTTTCACCAGCAGCCAATGGAGTCTCTGAAGGGCTGGGACTGATGTGGTCATACTTGTTGGTCCTTGTGACTACTCCTGCGGCCGTGTTCTGTACAAGCTGTAATTTCATGATGAGTTATTTAGAATGTAGACCATCGATTCCATCGCCAGTAGCTCCATGGCGTTCTCTCTCAACAGGACAATGCCAGACCACGTACTGCCCGACTGACACGTGCATTTCTGACTGGAAAAAACATTCCTCCTTTGCCTTGTTCGCCTCGCTGCCAGACCCATTGCGCTTATAATAACTTTGGGACCACTTGGATGTACCTCTCAGACCACAACGACCAAACACTTTGCTTAAGTTGGAACAAGCACTATCGGACAATGCAAGTTGGACGAGATTCCCAATGACGTCGTCAGAAGTTTGTCATAACCGATGAGACGAGGACTTTGTTCCTGCAGGGATGCCCAGGTACATCATACAAGATGTTGAAGTTGTGCTGCTGTATTCGTGAACATGTTTCAGTCATTACATAGTGGTATCATGATGGTATTGAAACTGTGAAGTCCCTTTCTGAAGGTTATACTTAAAAATTCACAAGTTAAGAATCATAAACTGATTTTGATTTAAAATCGTGATATTATTTTCTGTGTTCTGTGATGAATAAATTTATGTGCAAACTACAAATATTACAACTAGCTTTGATTACCTTAAGAAGATCTAATCAGAAGAACAACAATAGAGAAATCCGGTTACCTAATTGTTGTAAAGACGAAATTCTTCTTCGTTGGTGAATGACAAGAACCAAGACTCCAATAATTATTATCGCCAGCAGTGACAGAAACACGCTCAGACCAATCGTCGTGGATTGAGTGTCTGATGGTAGAGGACCTGTCGACAGAGACGAATTTGTCATGACTGAATCTACAATAATGGCAAGTTCAGGCAAGCTAGCATCCCTGTGTAAATTGAAATCTAGGGTCTGCTTTACAAGTACTGTTTATAGGCTGACGCTGCATAAACAGATATATCGAGGTTTACGCACATTGCTTCGAATTCAAAGTGACGCGTGAAAGACATAGAAACGTGTTGAAAGACAAGAACCTGTTTTATGCTAGGGATATGATATATCGTAAGAATAAGTTTCTTTCAACGCCGAGAAATATAAATGTAAAACAGGGTTTTCGCAATATAATGATCATTTGGTTTTAAGGTTCTGGTAGGCAATGACAATGGCAATGATGTGTATTTCAGAAGTGAAGGCCACACAGCCCAAAGTTCATTCACACGATATAATCATACAGCGCATGCGCATACAGAGTTTTACATAGGTAGATTTCTTTTTAAGTATATAGCTAAAGTTTTCATAATACTAGGCGATTTGCATGACATTATCGGATTAAATTTATCTATTGTTGGGTATTCATAGTAAAAGTTTGGGATACATTTTTCAGTACCGTCTTTGTAAAACGGACAGATTAACTATATTCATCTTCGGTTTTACATAAAATACATTTGTTACAAGTCAATACATTTTCGTTGGACAATCTCTTAAAAGGCTTTGCTGGACATTGAGTCTGTGTGACAGACAGCGAAATTTACACAACACTCGCAAAAGATCTTTGTGAGAGGATAATTCAAGGATATACCTTTCTGGTTGTAATCAAGATTTATAGCCAGAATAACATTGAAGAAAGGAAGAACTATTTATCTTTTCATGCCATCCTTGTAACTGCATATCGTAACATCTTTGCTTAAACTCAGTGATACAACTATTTACATCGCCAAAGTCTTGTGCTATCCAAACGTACGAAAATCCTGTTTAAAATAGTAATAAGCAAACATGTGAAACCTAGTTTAATTTACCGTTTTCGTCAAAAGTTTTCAGTATTAGGTAGCACGCATGAGGATATCTTTTAATATACATTCTTAATATTCTACACCAATATTTTATACAGCGACTATAATAATCAACACAGAAATGGGTTCTACCATCTTCTCCAAGTATAGCATTGGTAGACGTTCGCTTACCAGCCCCAAGATACCTTTCAAAAACTTACTATGTACACGTTCGATGCATTCTCTAAAAGTAAATCCCCGTATTTCAGACCCATATAACAAGACAGGGGCTACTTTCGAGTCAAATATTTTGGTAACTGTATTTAAAGGTGTTGAAGAATATTGCTTTAACACATTCAGCACTGGAAAGGACGCGAGAAGGAACACGTATGTAGATTTATTCGCTAGCAACAGTCATATGAAATCATACATTGAAATGTATTACCCGTTCTCTAGAGATTGCATTGGTTTTAATAAACTGAAAATGAGGCGTGAGTTGACTCGATTTCATAGTGTGTGTAAATGTTTCAGGTAAAATGAATGTTATTGTTAGATTTATCGGGATTTAATAAGTAAGCAAAATAGGGGGGGGGCCTTAAAATGGGTTTACTGAAACCTTATTTCTTCATGCTTCTAGGGTTTGATATAATTATATGTGACATATTTGCTAATGTGTTGAGAACCGGATGCACGGTCAAAGTTACGCTAAAGAAGTGCACTTTTCTCAGAAACTGAATCTGACATTAATTATGACAGCTTAAAATAACTGTTACATTTGTTCATGGACTTACCTAAGACTTTCAGTATTGCAATCTTAGACTCGACAGAGGGTTGTTGTCTCAAGTTAGAGGCTCGGCAATAGATCTCTGCTCCATCAAGCCCCTCGCTTACCGTGAATGTTACACGACTCGTTGTCTTCACTAGATCGTTGATGTGTTCCTCCGAGTTTCTAACAAACACGTTCCCTGGCGGAAGTCCAATCCAAGCTACATCTGCTGCTAGAAAACTGGCTGACGTCACACAGGTCAAGGTCAAGGGTTGTGCAGTAAATGAGTACACCTTTTCTTTATCACAAGTTATATTGGTGAGTTGCACAGAGAACACCGACACTATCAGGCAAAAAGAAAAGTTCATCACAGGATAATTGCTCATTATTATTTTATCTTTATTTCATCTTTTTATTCTGTGATAGAAACATGAAATGTCAGTTCTGTAGTTGTGAGGAACGGGCGTCGGACTCGATGGTCAAATGTTGTACCCTTGGAAATGGTACTTTACTCCACTTTACTTTACTATCAGGTAATAAAGAAATTATCTACATAAAATTATATGAAATGATTCTGCATGATTGCAGGTACATGTATGTAAGGGATGCATCACTCAATTGTTGAATGTCTTTTACGATAAGAAGGAAAGCCCATTGACTATTAACCATCCGAAGGGTCAATCTACCTCAAACTCAAATAAGGAACAATCCAAATCGTATTCTCTTTGAGAACAAATACAGCTGCAGAGTTTCTCAAACGAACTTTGCGCATGTTTGCGTGCTGGGGAATATAATGAATTTTTATTGTCATTTCTGAAAACAAATTGTGCCACAGGATGATGTTTACGCAAGTTTCTTTAAAGAATTTGACTTACCAAATGTAATGAATTTAGATGACACGGATCTCGTGTAGTTTGGTGGGTCAAATGAGTCATGTTCCACTTCAATTGTGAGGAAAATTTGCCGTTCAAAGACCTGAACCGTATTCCCTGACAGAGTCATTGTATGTCGAGTCTCAGTTTCACCAGGAGGACAGGTGCCGTTCTCTGTGCTGGTGTCGGAGGTGTTCAGTTCTCCACTAAAGTCGTTATTCAGAGACTGTAATGTAAATCAGGAAACTTCAAAAAGTGTACACCAATCCGTTGATACTATTTTATTTATATCTATTCTGGCCTCCAAATAAAACGATACAGAGACAGGTGATTGTGCCACCGTTTCATCCAAATGTCCCTACTTTTGTAGAATTTTCATTTGGCTGGCATCGTACAGAAACAGCATACTCAGTCATCTCTAAAACACATGGCATAGTTTCATTTGGACGTCAGTATATATTTACCATCTTCAACCTGGGCTAAATGAATAAACTTGCTCCGTGGAAAAAAAATCCGTACGTTACACGAAAAAGGGTCTTGAATCAAAATTCCGAAAGATAACACCCCCCTCCATCTATTACGTTAATGTTATGCAGATTAACTTCAGTTTGGCAGCGTGATTATTAACAGCTGATGTTTCAACACAAACTAGTATTCGAAACATAAACTCCGAACTCTGTACAGTACGTGAATAAACCAAACACAGGGAATCATGACAACTGCTGGGTTTTGTGAACAAGCCGATGACGATTCAACATCTGAACAAGAACAAAACACAATCACTGATCAATCTGTTAACTTTCCATGGTCAAGTTTTGTCTGCAAAGAATGATTAAACTATGAAGAAATATAACGAAACCCGGGTAGTTAACTCTTAAACTAACCTAGCAATCAGGCAGGTTGAAAGGTTGTTCAGAGTGTTATTTATAAGGTGATCTTACATACACGAAACATCCATCGAATTACTGGAGGGGGAGATGTACACGGTGTTTTCATTGTGACTGAAATGACGTCATTGGCACCCACAACAGCTGGCAAGGAGTCTAAACTAGGACTGAATGTCACCTCTTCCCAGTCGAGTAAAGCTGTGGGAATAAGTGAAGAACAAAACAGAAAAATAAACCACTGATAAATTCATCATTTCCACCCAAGAAATTCATCATTTCCACTCTAGACTTAGCAGAAAATAAATTTAAAGTATATGTAAAAGAGTGACCTGCTTATAATTCACTTTTTAATCACTTGTACAATTACATATTGTTCACAGTTCACATAAATAAAGAGTGAGCTGTTCTGTAGTGGAACTATACTCACAGGCTATGCTGTCAATGTTAATATAATCTGTATCGAAGGGTATGTGGCACATCCATCGTCCAATGTCTCTAGAGGCGTTTACTGCTTTTATTGTGAAGGCGAACGATGATAAATGTCCATTGTTCCAATCAAATTCAACATCCAATCCGGGATATTTTCTAAAACAATATGTGTCAATTTCAAACTCATCGCATGACAAACGAATCGTTGGTCCTCGCAAGTGTATCCTGTTACGAAAACGACGAGTAGACCTAATATACCAAGGACTAGTAGTCCCAGAACAATTAAATGTCAGGGGTTTTGATTCCGTTGGTCTTCTGTTCATCGTAAGTTTCGTTTGGCCTGCGAATAAAAATTAAATGAGCGTCAGAATCAGATACCACTGAAACAGGCGTTTGACAAGCATAATTTGATATTCTATTCAATGCTGCACTGTGTCGATATGCGAGAAGGCTTTTCATGGTTACACCCCAATCGTGTGTGTCAAAAATCTGCTGGTTTGCATGTATATACGAAAACATCAATGGAGCCTTGACAGGATTTCCTTTTCACTGTCACTAAAATTACATGAATGTTTTGTGTGTCGGACAATCAGATTACTGTCCAGTTACCGTAAATCCCTTTTAAACGCCTGCATTGAATAGACGCCTGACAACAAAACAAACGCCTTTCTTGATAAACCGCAGGTGGTACAAAGCGTAACTGATCATGACTAAAGCCCAATTATCATGTCAAATTTTACTCACTGGAGTATATCTGCATATGGATTAAAAAATGATATGGGGGTAAAAGTTAGTTTACTTTGCATTCTTATGGCATTTAAGATGATAGCAGTATTTAATCTTTGCATACACAATGTTAGAATCAGTCGGGAAGATTTTCAAGATGTACAGACTACTTGCATCCAAGAGACAAAGGGATTTTCCATATTTTTTATCTACGGGACTTGTCCAAGAAAAGAAAGTATGTATGATGGAACGATCACGTGACTGTTGGCAACATATTGTGAAAGAAACTTTTGATGATGACCAGTGGCTACAAAACTTTCGCATAACAAAGCCAACAACACCAAACACCAAACAACACCAGTTCGGGATTCTCTGGAACTTGACCATAACGTGACCATTGCTGTTTCTGAATGGCCTCGTCTGCAGAATATCGTACAGTAGCAAACCTTTTTGGAGTTGGTACTGCCACTGTTTGGACGGCCGTTCATCGTGTTTGTATTGCCATATGTGGCACACTGGTGACCAAGTATGTGAAATCTAATGTTGCATTTAATGAGTGCTGCTAGGGATTGTTGATATGTTTAGCTCTGGACAGTTGCATCATGTATAATGACTACTGACTCACATACAGCCTGCTCTTTCTCCAGGGTAAGGGTCTATCTGATGACAAATGAAATCAAATGTCTCTTTCTTCACGCGGAAATTCTCTATCCATTGTGCTTCATCAAATGAATTCAGAACAAAGTTGTGCCACCAGTTCTGGCTCCTCTCTCTTTTGTATATATTTCGCTCAGTCTTTGCTCAGTTCAATTACCAAGCAGAAGATACTGCAAATGGAAGATACTGGAAAGATCTTCTATGCTAAGCAAGGAGAGCTTCCATCTTCCTCAATCATTGACTGAAATACTGTTCTATCAAAATACACATACATGTACCAGTCGTCGGCGCATACGAACGCATAGCAAAAATACCAATTACATACGTGTGTAGATTTACACTGGCAGTATTTTTACACATGTATGCAAATGTGTGCATATGAACGAGGCCTTAAACAAACGCTTGCCCTGAGTAAAGGCCTGGTCAAAAATCTTTCCGGAAACAATAAACGTCCGGTGTTTAAATAAACATTTGCGGTGAAAGTTGTGAAATGTCACGGGTTTTTTCTTACTTATTGAATTGGTTTCCTATTTGATCCTCAATTGTTTGTATGTCCTTTTTTCATAGAAGTAAGAAGTTCAACCGATGGATTCGGTACGATTATCCAATATTTAAATTGCTTGCCAGTCAGTGTTATTTCTCATTTAAGTCTTAAACAAAATGATACAAAAGAACGTTTAAGAGAAGAAAAAAACAAATGATATTTTCATGCAAACCGGTAATTTATTTCATTGCATCAAGATTGAAAGTCCAATTGCTGTGACATTCAATACTCCTCCTAATAATGTTTAACCTTGTAAATCCAGATTTGCATAGCTTGATTATTACCCTGGTCTAACCCAAGCAGCCTCCAGGCGCTAGAAGGTCAACAACACTCTCGGTGGAGGACCAGAACCCAGTTTCAGCTGGTCGACTGAGGCGGTTACGAGTAAGTAATAAATAGTAACCTTGGCCCCGAGCGATATGGCAGATGAACCGTCGAGCCGTTAACCAAGACGGTTCATTTGCCATATCGCGAGGGATCGGGTTACTATTTGTCATGTACACCGCGGTTTAGAATGATATCCAAGATCAACATTAATGATTTTGTTGAAATCATAAATAAATCGGTGGACAGAACGTATTGATATACCATTGTACACACTTGTTGGTGTTACAAGCAGTTTCGTAAATTCAGGGCACAGGCACTTGTTATAATCGATACCCAATTACATATATATAATAAGAGTATATATATATGTAATGGGATATCGATTATAACAAGTGCCTGTGATTCAGGGTAAGATCACTCCTCTCAGCGGAGTGAACTCGACTGCTCTTGAGTTGCCCGTGCATATCGTGCTGTTAGCCACGTGGCTTGCTTTGAAATGGAAATCGGACCACGAGATTTGCTGTCCATCCAACATTGGAGATACTCAATAAGCAGCGTCGTTCTGAAGGATTTAACCAAACAAATATGGATTTATATACTTATTTTGATATTTACGATGATATTGATAACAATAATGTGAAGATGTTAATGGAGTCGGACGATGAGTTGTTGGTAGCCAGCAAACAAGGAAGATTGTGACTGAGCAGCGGTGTAGGTGAGGTTCTACAAATATATTATTATGTTGATTTTAACCTGTAATAACAACAAGGCGCCCATAAAAATATCGTTTTGAAAGTATTCTAAATGTGGGTGACGTCGTTCAGGACAGTCTAGGGGCACGGGATGGCGCAGTGGTTAGCGCGTCGGCCCAGCAATCTGCCAGCATTGGCTGTTGTGGTTCGAGTTCCACCCGGGCACCTCTCTTTCAGCCCGGAGAGACAGGAGCCCCGACACCCACGTGGTGTTGGTGAGACCGTGGTAATGTGGTTGAAAGATTGCCAAAAACCACGTAAATCCCAAAATCACCCTAAGGACAGTCTACGTGCATGGTGTCATACCGCCAAACACAAACATAGAATAAATGGAACTTACATCTAATTATACATGTAATTACTGGGGGCGCAGGATGGCGCAGTGGTTAGCGCGTCGGCTCAGCAATCGGCCAGCTTTTGCGGTTGTGGTTCGAGACCCGCCAGGGCACCTTTCAGTCCGGAGAGACAGGAGCCCCATCTTGACACCGTATCGGGAGAACATAAAGTGTGTAGGATTTTCGGCGTCAAACTTGGTTTTGAGACATCAAAGAGCTTTTGTCGGCTTTGAAGATCCAATCAAGAGGCGTGTTACATACATAGCTCCGCCCACTCAC
>JAUELE010240322.1:0-11427 GCA_031471655.1 Diodora aspera
TAAAGGGAGTCTTTAGCCCTCCCCCAACGTTTGACAACGTACATGATTTTTTTGGTGTGTTGACATTTAATGTGTTTTGAAGTAGATCTTCATGTCTGTATCAAATGTCATGAGCGCCTCCATAGGACCCTTGGGTCACAGCCCTTACCCCAACTTTGAAGCTGCTTCCGCCGTCCCTGATAAGGGTGAAATTTTATGCAAGAGATATCCTTGTAAGATTAGGAAGTTTTATCAAGGATATGATGAATCAAATTACACTCGTTGAAATCCTAGCATCCGTTTGATCAGCTATGACAGGAAGACGTAAAGGAAAATAACTTAAATCATTTGGCATCGTTTCTTTTGCCCGGCAGTGTATTAATCCTGCTTTAAAAACACGTTTCACATATCACCCTCAGATCGTTTATATTACCAACATTTAGAGACAGTACTTTCGGTATCAGCTTCTCTGATGGTGTCGCAACTGTCCGTGCCCCCACCGCTCATGTTAATACAAGTATCCAAAAGTAAACCACCAAACGAAGGGCAGAGAAGATATATTATGTACGCTTCAAATGTACTTGCTGGCAACATCAGACGGTGATCGTTTAATGCGTTTGAAAAAAAATTAAAACCGAGTTTTAATGTCATGATATCATCTCTTCAGAAGAGTAAAACAATATGCCTCTTGTAAGAGAGAGCAACAGAAGTACCGTTTTACCCTGAGTGTGTATTTTGTATATAACATTGCTTTGTGGTCGAAAATGTGTCCATTCAGCGTAAAATAACGAAACTCTCTTCATAATTAGCGGATGACAACTGATGATGCTTAAAAAAATATAGTCCGAATTTCTGATTTAAGTTACGACCAATAGATACTTTTATGCACGGATCGTGGTTCTGTAGTTTACGTCAGAGTTGAAATTCGTATTGAACTGGACCCACATGGTTTACTGGGGTGGGTCAAAATTGGCATGTTACGGATAACAGACGTTTCGATGCCGCAGATCGCTTCGGGGATAATTTTATTGTTCTATCCACAGCTCAAATTGTTGTAACAGTTCCTAAACAACACTCTACGTGGCTTCGAAACAGACATGTGTATCTTGCGAAGGTCATTTAAATGTCCGTCAGGGGTATCCACATATCATCGTATGCCAATCAAGCACTTGTTACACCACATCACGAGGTCAGTTTTTCATGTGATAACAACAAACGCGACATGAAGGGAGGTAGAGATCGACAACTTATCGATTGCATGAACATTTCAACTCTGACATATAAACTACAGAACCGACTCATTCAAAAGTAAATCCGGGCCGTGGCCTAATTTAAATCAGAAACTCTGACTAAAATATATATTGACAATAGTTAGTAATGTGACCTCCTACTCTGTGAATAAGATGGTATTTCATTGTTTATAAAAATTTATAGGGCAGAACAACGTTTTCGTACCATTTCAATATTCATGTCCCGAGTGATTTTAGAATTAATGCGGCTTTCGAGTAATCTTATGCCGCCTACCTACATCAAATTTGCCAGCTTTGGACTGGGCAAAGCTGCCCTGGGCCCTGTTTTACAAAGTGATCTTAGTTACAAACATTTGTCACAAACATTTGGATGTATATTTCAAAACAATCTGGGAGTGATTTTAAGACATGCTATACAGCTTTAAGTTGTTTTGTCAACTGGAATGATGGTTAAAACTAGGTTTAAAAAGTCGATCTTAAGAGTTTACGATCGATTTGTGAAACAGGGCCCAGGCAGAATTTACACCCACAAAACTCCAAAGGGCTCCGACCTGGCAGGTTTTAAACTAATTGGACCGACTGGACCCAATTGGTATCCGCTCCTAAAGGGCTTGCATGACATCATTTCCTTCTCTTTTGCTGTTTTTTGCGGGGGAGGTGCCCGGGATTCTGGGGGTCTCTTTTTGCTGTTGTTTGCGGGGGAGGTGGGGTTCTGGGGGTCTCTGTTCAAGCGTAGCCACTCACCCGATTTCGTGACCGGGCAGAATACTCGTTAGACTTTTGTCAAGTCCCAGAGTCAGGCCATAAACAACTCAACATCTTACTCTAACAGTCATCTCGGTTTGGGCCGCCTCAGGCACAGCTACAAAAGGCAACATAGTCCCAGGAATAATACCCTGTCTTTGATTGAAAATATATTTAAGGAACTTTACAGCCTTAGGGTTTTGACAAAAGTCTTAAGCACTCGTATGCCTGTAAGCCAGCACGTCACTATGGCATCTGACCTTTTACATATAGGTTCTGTCTCCATTTTAGTTGCCATTTTGGACCTGGAGTTTCTGACTCTAAATGGTGACCATTAAAATACTTTCGTGATGGTGGGGAGGGGGGGGGGTTAGATGGTTCATACTCCATCATGGAAAGTCTATTATTGGTCACTGTTTAAAGTCAGAAACTTGAATTACATTGGACCTGCCAAAACACCTCCAACTGGACCCCATGGTTCCTAAACCGTCAACCGTCCCTGGGCGTGGCATGGGGTCACTTAGAATTGGGTCCAAGTAACCCTGTTGTACAATGCAAATGATAGTACAATCTCTTGCTTTTGCTTTACTGTCTGTCAGTCTACTTTTAACCCCGCGAACCAAGTTGGGGTGTGTGGGGGGGGGGGGGGGATATTGCAATGATCGCTGTTAGTTTAATTCATGCATTGGTCCATCACAACTTTGTCTGGAAGATTGCAGAGACCATTTGACATCTGTCTAGATGTTGGTACACACACCATTCAAGCCCTCAATGTGTGTCTTTAAATCTCTATCATCATTAGTATTGCCATTTCCGTTGAAACTAGTCATAGGGTTCAATGTTGCATGGATCAAAGGTCATGGAACAGGCCCTGAGGTCCAACGAAAGGGGATATAGATGACTACATCTGCTTGTTGAACTGATTGTGTGCACTATACACATATGGGTCATTCCATATCAACTCAACCAGAGGTCCCATGGAACATTTCTGAACTTTGGTCGAGTTCATATGGAATGACCCATATAACATTACTGCTGAAATGCAACAAACACACAGCCTCAGCTCAAAACTTCCACCACCAGGCCAAATTTCCACTTTGCCAGTACAAGAGTGAGTGAGCGAGTGATTAAAGGTTTTACATGGTTTTCGGCAATCTTTTAGCCGCATCATCACGGTCTCGCCAACATCATGTTGGTGTCGGAGCTCCTGTTTCCCTAATGAAGGAAAGGCACGAGGCACCCGGGTGGGACTCAAACCACAACTGCCAAGGCTGACCGATTGCTGGGATCTGGGGTCTAGAGAGACAGGCCATCCCGCGCCCCTGCAAGCACAAGAGAATCACAAGAAACACCCTCATAGATTTCAACATTTTATTTTCACGTTATGGCACTGATATCTACCAGTATTAACAGCAAAATGGCAGTGCAAACACTATTGGAAAATTCCCCCACCAGTTTCAAAACTTCAAGTCACAATAGCCAATAAAAACAAAGATCTAAAACATGCAGATCTGTAAAAAATGACAATCATGCCCAACATGTGTCAGATATGTTCTAGGTAATCTGGAATGCTACTTAATTACTTAACAATCCTGCTCATAATAGAAATATTCTCAATTTCAACGTTGCTGACTAATTTTTAATTAAACATGGAAAGCTATCAGCAATCTTTTAACCATATCACAAAAGTAGTACCAATATCGATTCAGCATTTGATGCCATCTACAGGCCAAAAGTGAGTGAGTGAGTGGTTTTAGATTTCAATGTGCGTTAAATAACCTTTCAGCCACATCTCTATGGTCCTACCAACATGGTGTCGGGGCTCCTGTCTCTCCGGGCTGAAAGAGAGGTGCCCGGGCAGGACTTGAACCACAACTGCCAAGGCTGGCAGATTGCTGGGTTGACATGCTAACCACTGCGCCCCGGAAAGTGAGAGTGGTTTTAGATTTTAATGTGGCTTTCAATAATCTTTCAGCCATATCGCTGCAATGTCACATTGGTGTCAGGAGCCAATCTCGAGGTTGAGAAAGAGGTACCAGGGCAAGAACTAAACCCACAAGTGCCAACTCCAGAAACATACTTGGCCAACACACTAACCACTGGTCTATTCCGTGCCATGACTGAAACTGAGGTTCACAGGTGATATTTGAATCCACAACCGCCAAACCTAGCATCCAGCCACCAAAGGTTAAATTTAATGATATGTTTTAAGTATACAAAATATCACTTCATACAGCTGAGCAAGAACCTGGTAAATCCCGAAATTTAAAGACACATATTTTTGGCAAAATTTAAAAAAAAAATGTTTCAGGTAAAACAATTTCCTTATCAAGCCCCTAATCATCCTGGGGAATCCCTTTTGTTGATCACTAAAATTTGAGAGAATCTGAGCATAAAAGAAAATTGGGAAAAATATGTCATATAGAACGACTCTATGAATAAGAAAAAAACATGCTTTAACTTAAATTATGTCCCTTTAATTTCTACACTGACAGAACTTTTCATATAAATGTCATAGTATCCTACATTCATTTAAAATTTTGTTAGTCAATTCAAACCTTAATTCCGCGTGCAATAATTTATTGTTAATTCAAATTTTTACACAATATAGCACTTTACTGATGATTAATCACAATACACACAATCAAATATAAAACAACCACAGCTTAAGTATGCATGGTAACAGAGTGTCACAGCAGACCATACACTGCATCCTTGAAATCCAGGGCATATGTATGACTCCTCCAACAGCTCCCTCAGAAGCCCTGGATTTACTCCTATTCATAGTCGTTTTGTATGTATAGTAAGTCCAAATCTGCTAAATATAGACAACCAACGAAATGTCATATTAACTGCACAAGCAGGTGCTCTTGACAAATTTAAACACATAATGTCTTTACCTCGCCGAGTGTTACGAGAGACATTGACCTAGAAAGGATCGTTCAAAATAGGAATAAATCCAGGGCAGCTGAGGGAGTTATTGGCACAGTACATTTGCCCTGAATTTCGAGGATGCATACACTGAGCCAAAGTACCTTCCTGACATGAACCAGAATCTCTGGTGCCTAAACAGAATTCAACCCAAGGACTGTCCGGGCTGACACCCTCACCACTCTACTATCCAGTGATGGCATTCAAGGAGTTCACAGGAATTCATTGAACCCCTTGCTAAAATTTAGTGATCTTAGAAAACCCCTTGCTAAAATTTATCGGGCTTGATAAACCTCTTGCTTAGATTCACTAACCCAAGTTACCAACACAGAACTAGTTGGGTTGGGTTGGATAGACTAAACAGCCATAGAACATCTTGCTAAAAACTTTGAATACCACCACAGCTACTTTTCCAAACCTCACCTAAGACTACACTCTTCTTTATTTACAGTATACTTTGCCATCTCCTTTCTTCAATGTACAATGTGTCTAAAATAAAATCACTGGTATAATATAAATTCAAAATTTAAACCAAAACTTTGAAATGAGGAATCCAGCTCATTTTCAAACTTACAGCTCTTACTTTGAAAATATTAAAATCTTTCAACCAGGTGTCAGTTATTCAGTCTATAACAATAAACCAAACGTGACAAGTTAGTTAATTAAAAGGTGTACATTATTTTACATGGAAAGGATGCTAATTGTACAGGTATTATACATTCTTAAAACCTAGATCAACAATCTAAATGCCCAACTCAATATTGCATAATCAGCAAAAGCTACTTCCAAGCATTAAAAAAACAAATTCTAGTATCACACAATACAGAGATTCATGTTCTCCAAGAGGAAATATCCTGTCTGGTAGGAGACATATGTCCCATCATCAAACTATGTAAAACTACAAAATCTAGAAGGAAAAAGTGCTAGTAAACCTAAATATGCTAAATATAAATCTCTGGGCGGAGCCAACTTGTACTCCCCCATAAAATCTAGTAAGCATACTAAAAATGACTCAATTTTAATATATATACTCAGCCCAACTATTAAAGGGACGTTGTAATGAATTACACATAATTTTGCCGAGTCATAATAATAGGTAGATAAGTAACTCCCCACCCCTGTCCGGGAATTCCAGGCACCAACCCTGGGCATTGGAATGGTCTCACCTTCCTATTTTTGACAAAACATGATTTAAAAAAAAATTGAATATTAATAAGCAGAACTAAAAAGTCCAGTCCAAAACTCAGAAGTCCAGAGGTCAAAAGTCCAGAAGTCAGAAGTCCAGGAATCATGTCTGCAGCCATCTCAGACATCCAGCCAAAGTTTGACAGGTTTTTGTGTAACTGACCCTGCTTCCGTATATATTCGTTGAAACACGGGAACAGTAGAGGCGTTTCCTCATCAATATGTAACATATGTACATAAATATGGACTCTAATAATAATCTCAGTGGATAAACGACTCCTTTCTACATAAAACCAAAACCGTCCAATTAATTAACAAAACCAGTGCAAGATGCAAACAAACAACAAAACACCAACATGCAATTTGTGCGAGTCATGTTTGTATTGGCTTGGATATGTGATTTGTAATTTGAGATTGCTTTAGGCTGTATCATTAGGCTAACAAAACGAGATGTAAACCTCAGGATTTGAATCCATAAATGCTTTGGCAAATGGTGGATGTGCTATCCACTGTCTTTTTCACTGCCCTTAACTGTAAGGTTATAAGTAAATACAAATATTGAAATCACTAAATAAATTCAGTTCACATGTCTACCTGCACATACCAACAGTTTTAAGTATGATGCAGCAATTGATAAAATTGCAAATATAATAGTTAAATGTGTCACAGAGTAATGAGTGAATGTGATTTAAGGTAGCAGTGGGTAATATTTCAACCATAAAGCAACAGTTGGTACAAAGGGCACCAAATGGTTGAGTCGAACAAAAGTGACCCAGCCGGGATTCGAACCCCCGACCTTGCGGCTGTGAGGCAGACTCTCTACCAACTGAGCTACCCAGGCCCCAAATGTGTCATAGAAATGTCATAATTCATCCGTATTTTAAAAGCTTAATTAATAAAAATTTTGTTCAGTGTAGCTTATTTAGAATATATCTGAGGCCAATTTTTTTATTATTTTGTGATTATTCGTTGTGTTAAAAGTTTAAACTTTGGCACGAGCAGAGAGAGATTTTCTACCATAATATCCTATGTATAGAGTCAGAGTACACATCAGTTTTTAACGGAATAAGGATTCATCTAAAATGATGAATGCTAACATCAGCTGTCTACTTGAAGGACAAAATTGTCTTCTTGATGATGCCGATGCATTCCATCAGCTGAGATTCGTTGATTGTCAGAGGAGGAGCAAATCTGATGATGTCCCCATGGGTAGGCTTGGCCAGGAGACCGTGGTCTCGAAGCTTCACACACACATCCCAGGCATCCCATTCTGGGAAAATATAACATAAATTAATAAGAATGGCAAATTTTCTCATTTGCAAACAATCGACTAGTTTCAGAATCATACTGGTGTGCAAAAGAGGATACAGAATGATTCCAACATGTTGTACTGTCTATGCCATAACTATAAAAAATATTGGATTTAAATTGGGGGGGGGGTTGGTCAAGACAATAACTCCATCTTAAACACATAAAGATTTTGTACAGCGCCATTGCACGACGGTTTAACAGTATGATGCCTTTAATGATGTAATGTTCTATGTGATAGCCTTGGACAAACTGTATACATGCATGTACTTTGGAGTGAATAAAAAAAACAACTTTCAGCCATGATGCAATATGTATACTGTGCACACTGAGAGAATATTAAAGAAATTAAAAAGAGATCTATAGAAAGAAATGTGACAGCAAATGATCACCATTTTGGTATGATGAGCGATGGGTTACTATATGCCTCTATTCTTTTTCAGTGATACCATGGACCCTATATATAGTGTATTAAAGGTCCATGGTGATACCATGTCACTCACAGTGGCAAACAAAAACAGCTGACCCAAGCAAACATTGTGATATAACTTATTTCTACTGTAGTTTTAAATTTTTCAGTGCGAAAAAGTGTTCATGCATAATGTATTGTAGAATTTGTGATCGAGGGTGGTGATGAGATTGATGTAATAAGGGAGACAACTCTAGCATCTCTCCGTTTTTCACAGACATGATGAGCTTGTAACTTAAAACCATCAAAATATTTACAGCTTCTTGTTAAAAATTGTGACTGAAATTTCAATTTAAATATATGATAGACTGAAAGTATATAATATTCACAGCATAGAAAACTAGGAACAATTCCTTTTCAGATTCAGGCTGACAGACACATTTTTTCTGTATTTGATGTAATATGGTTTACAATGATTTTTGACAAGTATCGAAACATCAAAGGCTGACCTGTTGGGATTAGAAATTCACAATAACTGAAGTTGACAGATTTTTAACTGTTTTCTATAAGTTTGTCCTCTTCAGAATAAGACTTGAATTTACAACACAGACCAAAAACAATGAATCCAGACTATTCTGGCAAAAACGCTGATGATGTTAAAGTATGAAAATAGGGCTGCTTGATTCAGTCAAGTATGGGCTAGCTGTTCTGGCAAATGCCACATGTCATTGCTTGGTGACGGATCAAGTGGATCCGGCAAAACCAACATGGCCGAATCCATCCTCACTTTGGCTGCTTTAAAGGCACACTGTTTGAAGACGTTACTCCACAAATATTAAATGAATTGAAACATTTCGAGTTCTACCATCAAAGATTTTGTAATTTGTCAGGCAACTTCTACTCGCCCCAAGTTCAAGTTTGGTGGTGAATGAAAAGAGGCACAATCAGCATATGCTGGTGGCAAAGTTTTACATCACTTCCGGTGATGTACGATTGCCGATCGACACATGCTGTTTCACTTGCTGGGCCCGTATGCATGAGCTGGTAGTAAGCCCGTAGCACGGTAGTAAGTAGCAACATCAGAAATAGTTTATGGTTGAGCTCTACGGGATGCGTGGGCGCCTACTTCCAATGTTCGCTGCTACCAGCTCATGCATACGGGGCCTGGTGAGCAATCAAGCACTACTATTGCCTTCAAGAGAAATAGTTATGTTTACCATCAAAGGCTACATATACAGTGAAATCCAGATTAGTAAAATCCGGAGAAGTAAAAACTCTGGATAAGTAAAACATTTTCTGTGGTCCTGGCGTGTTTCTCCTATATTTACCATTATTTTTATGAGGATAAGTAAAAATACTGGATAACTTAAACAATTTTCAAAGATCCCTTCAATCAATTAAGTGAGTAAATGCCATCGAATAAGTAAAATATACGAGTGATCAACTGACTCAACACAATACTCAGCTTACAGTGTTTTCACTATGTTTGTTTGTTTGGCAATTGTTCGTAAAAACTTAAGTGGTTCCCAATGTGTCCGTGTGCAACTGATGGGGACAAACCTTCGAACAAGCCTGATAATTTCGTGTCTTTTTATCTTCGTTTCTTACTGTGACTACTTGGCGGGGTTCTGTTAAGTAAAATGTTGGAAAAGTAAAAAACATCCATGGTCCCTTGAAACTTTACTTATCCAGATTTCACTGCAGTAGGGAGTTACCCGTAAGCCATGTGAGAGAGAGCAATACTTACTCGGGTTAATAACAATGGCATTCAGCAGCCCCTTGCCCCTCACAATGCTCACAACATCTTTGGGCAGGGTGCTGAGTTCCCCTCGGAGGATTTGACCCAATTTTTCAGCATTCTCAGCCAGTTTCTCCTCCTCCAACACCTGAAAATTCAAATTCATTTTGAAGCTCAAACATTCTCCTCAGCCATTGTTAACTTGGGCTCGTTTTGCAAATTGGCTGAAATCAAGTTTAACCTTTCAACCTGAAGATGACACGATACAAAATGTGAAAAAGACAATTTCAAAAAAGTTGATTTGAAATGGATCATAACACTGCAGGGGGCAATATTTCAGCCATAGCGCAATGTGATGTGCAAGAGGCACATCAGGAAAAGGACAACACAGGACCGTAGTAAGAAAGAGAAAGCAAAAGATACTCATTTTAGACAGCTCTTACGTCAAGCATGAGGATACTGGGGTCCTATTCTTTCTGGTGTCAGAGCGACACCCCCCGGGATCCCCACGGGGTCAATTTCCAGAGATTTGATACAGAAGTAGTGAGTGATTTGGGGTTTTACATGGTTTTTGGCAAACTTTCAGCCTCAGCACCATGGTCTCACCAACACCAGGGCTTTGTGTCAGGGCTTCTGTCTCTCCGGGCTGAAAGACAGGTGCTCGGGCGGGACTCGAACCACAACCCCCAAGGCTGGCAGATAGCTGGGCCGACGCGCTACCCACTGTGCCATTCCACACCCACTGATCTACAACAAGCGTAAAGTTACTGGTCCAATTCTATCCACATACCAATCCCCAAATCTGATTACGATATAGATCTACATGCTATTATATGATGATCTGACAAAATGCAAAGCCAGATCAGGTCTATGAAATCCAGCTAAAACTTCCAAAATT
Organism: Diodora aspera; assembly: GCA_031471655.1. Lineage (NCBI taxonomy): Eukaryota > Metazoa > Mollusca > Gastropoda > Lepetellida > Fissurellidae > Diodora > Diodora aspera. The sequence goes on from JAUELE010240322.1 coordinate 10,443, forward strand.
TCAAACTTCTAAATATTTGAAATATGTTGATTGTTGCCTTCAGCAGTTTCCAACATTTTGAATTTTTCACCTACATTTTGGTGAAAATTTCCAAAATTTTGAATTCAAACTTTATCAGGGATGACTAATTTCAAAACATTTGAGCACATAAAAAAAACTAAAATTTTCAGTTTGAAATTTTAGAAATTTTACTGTAATTCAAATACAGACTATTTATAATGTCCAATTAGAATTCAGCTAACAAAACAACTTCAAAAGCGCAGCCTTGATGTAAAAACATGCAGATAATGGAAATGTGTTTAATTACAAAGCGTTTGCGTAAACTCACTCCCTTGCTATCTTTCTGCTAGTGGAAAAAGCAATTTCACAGGCCAATCGCAGTATTGGCTTATGCCAAACCATCATATTTTTTAGCAAGGATGTCTATTTTATTCAGATTGTGCCAATCCCCAAGAAACGTCAAACAGTTGCTGCTAAAGCTGTCCACTGTCTGGTATTATCTGAAGTTAAACTGTCACATAAACTAGACGTCAGCTGTAGTTGGATAAGTAGTCGAATTCAATGTTTTCTTTTCAAAAAACAATATTGAGAATGATAAATACAGTTTGTGTGGACTTAATTCAGATACCTGGAAACCCTGGTTTCCGGACTATACGGTAAAACTTCTAAAATTTCAAAGTAAAAAAATAATTACTTTTGGACGTGTTCGAATGTTTGGAAATTAGTGACCTTTGAAAAAGTTGGAATTCGAAATTTTAGAAATTGCCCCCCAAAACAAGTGTAAAATTTTGAAATTTTAGAAACTGCTGAAGGTAACAACTGCTATTTTTCGAGTTTTCGAAAATTGGTTTTCGGCTTTTCGAAAGAATTCAAATTTTTAGAAATTCGGTTTTCGGATTTTTTAAAAGTCGAAGTTTTAGAGGTAAAATAAATTGATTATCTTGACAGAAATAGCACCATTGAAGTTTTAGAAGTTTGAAATTTT
>JAUELE010240333.1:0-11425 GCA_031471655.1 Diodora aspera
ATGGGGACAGTAGTTAATTATAGCCTGGATTTCGAGGATGACCAGAGACAAGCTCCTGCGAAATTAACTTCAGCAATGAGTGGAAGACTGGTCGATTTATATTATTTGTGTGATATTGTTTCAGGGACAAGACTTGAGGCTCAAGCAGAAGCAGAATCGTCCCCTCATACACCTAGTAGTCACAAGAGTAACGAAGAAACGTCGAGACCTGCTGTGCAAGAAATCACTTCAACTTCTCCATCCAGACAAGATGCCTTGTCTTCCGTCGACCAAGCTGAAGCTCCTGATACTCGTGTTGTGAAGCTCTCCAATAAAGACAACAAGGAGATGTCATATGACAAGGGAAAAAATACCAGTCCATCTGCTGGAGAGAGAGATGACAACCAGGTGGGAAATACTAATCAATCTGCTCCCGAGATAAATGACAGGCTTTCTGATCCCAGTTCATCGTCTGGTCAACCCAACAGTGTACAAGCCTGTGTTCCGACATTATTAGGACCCATATGCTCCAGCACTGCTTCACAACATGATCCTCAATCGTCAGGTGTGCATGTGCCCTCCCAAAACATCGCTGATGTGCCTAACCGAACAGATGAACATGTGAACTCCCACGGCAGCGATCATGTGCCTTCTAACGTCAGTATCCATGACATTTCCCAAAATGGTGTTCGCGAACCTGCCCAAGATAGTGTTCATTTTTCTTATCAAAAGAGTGTATATGTGCCTTTCCAAGGTAGTAACTATGTGCCTTTCAATAAATATAGTTTGTCTGGTCACACCTGTGCAGGCATTCCTACAAAGCGAAGCTTCCATGTGCCTAAAGACGAGATCGTTGTGTCTAAAGTTGACTCAAACCCGCCTAGCACGGAGAAGGTGGCATCACCAACCGGAGATGCATCTCGCCAGAAAAGGAGTAGAACTGTATTTACCATGCAGCAAACACAGGCCATGGAGAAACTCTTCATATTGAACCAATACCCGGATATACACATTTACGAGAAACTCTCTCTAGATATTGGAGTCCCGCAGAAGAACATAAAGGTAAGCTTTGTTAACGATTTATAGTGCAAACATTAATGCTATGATAGTTGCTTTTCATTTTTGATTGACACAGGTTAGTTTGATTCTCATTTTGGTTCTTCCACTACCACGATGGTATTCACAGCAATACAGAACGTATCTATGTGCAGTGAACCAACATATACCCAATCACTGATGTCCGTGTGTTGTTTTAGATAAGGCCATCGAACACTTCTATGAAAACTTCTACATAATTATTGTTGTAGACCTCAAGTTAAAACCTTTTCCTTCCTGGAAATTCTTAAATCCAACAACTCCCTTGAATATTCAGATAGTCGTGACATGCTCATGTTAAAATGAAGTTAATTTTATGAACTGTCAAGCACAGATGCAGTAAACAAATTTCATATGCCCCGTTTAAGCAGCACCGTAGGAACAATTAAATTTCCTAGTGGAAGGCTGACCTCGACTCTGAACATGAAAAGCGACTGGGGAAGGTGGGAGTTGTACCGTCATCTGATGTTAACACTCCTGGCTGTTGCCTGCTGCCACCCTATCTACTTTCGCAATATAGTGTCAGGGAAAAGGGGAAGCTAAGCCCCCCCCCCCCCTCCCTGTTCCTACGGGCATGATGTTAAGAACAAACTCTTTTACTTTCAGACGTGGTTTCAGAACAAGCGGGCACGACAGAAGAAGCACAGATCTGCCCGCTCACTCCTGCCTACCAAGTCCAACAAGCCAGGGTCATATCCTCTGCCATACCCAATGATGCCAACAGGTGCCCACTACCAGCCTTCACTGCCTGTGATGTCGTCATCAGCAATACTCCCCAGCTGCATGATGTCTCCTCCACCGACGCCGTCACCACCTCCAGTGTTTTCAACACATCCTAATTATTCCATCTCGGCTCCAACAACATCAACATGTCAAACCAATTCGTCGTCGTACTTGTCTTCAACGTACGTGACCACACCCAGACCAGTTCCTCCATCATTCAGCAAGGCACACTTCAAACAGTCTGTGAGGACGCCTGTGTCGGATCAGTTTCACTCATTCCCGCAACCTCACCCAACCTTCCTGTCATGGGGCACAGATAGAAAACCCTACCCTCTTCCCTTGGGTAAGGACCTGCCGTCGCTGTCCCCTCTGTGCCCCGCCACCCTAACAGCTCTAGAGAAGCTCTGTTCCTCGCTGCCCTTCAACCACGCAGACTTTGTGCCAGAACGCCTGTCCTTCGAGTAGCCAAAGTTTGGAACGGTTTGCCTCCTTCCGAAGCGTCGTGTAGGATCCGTAGAATACTGTCAATCTGCATCGTTACACAAGTTATGGAAGCACGATAAGTAATTATTAAGTTTGCTACGAAAGCATACTCACATGTACATGCTGGATAATTGCCTTTACACCGCTTGGAGTTTGCAAGTGTCTATTTTCATTTATAGATTAGAAAGAGAGTGCTATTGTTCTTCAAAATGTTTGGGAAGAAAACATTAAGTTATAAATAGTTTGCGGGTAACAGTGCTAACGTTCTTCTTAGGGCTAGGAAGAACTTATGTTATGTAGCTTCTGAAAATCACCACGTACTGTGTACATAGTTGAAGGATGTCCTCTAAACGTCGGAAGGTTGAGAACTCTGCGGCATAATTAGTAAACAGTGACAAATAGGCCAGTCCACAAACTTATGATCAAACCGATTCTTGTTGATTTTTAAGAATTCCGCAATCGAGGATTTTTTTTCTTAAAAGAATGGCTGGTCGAACTTTTCTTGAGAGCAGGACGTAATACACGGGTCTGAGAAGGATAGGTCTACATTCCTCTAAGCTTGCACCCTCCATTTTAAGAAATCGCCGAGATTATGTTTACACCAGATGTCTTTCAAACGTTTTTACAGAAATCCTCGGCATACTCGGGTTCTACAACCTCTCTCTCTCTCTCTCTCTCTCTCTCTCTCTCTCTCTGTTTCAAGGGGTGCAGTTGGAGGGAGGCTGAGACCCGTTTGTTTTATCAAGATACCTCATTAGGTCCGTCGTCAAAAGGAAGCACTTGCACTCAAAAAAAGGAACGACTGATAAGTAGTTCTATCACTTCCTCTCCTAGTTTATCTTCTCTCCATGTCTGTGCGCCTGTAACGTGACAGTTGTACGTTATGGCCGAGAAACGAACTACTGCGGATAGGTTTTACTGTCCTGTACAAATTCACGATGTGAAACACATAGACGCGAATGAATGTTAATTCCAGTAGTTTCTAAATGTCACGTGCAGCTTGTAAACCTAACAATGGGATCCTATACTTGTTGACTGTTTTATACAATAAATTGTACATAGTCTTACGATGGTCTTTTTCATTTCTAGAATATCGTCATTTAATATCATGCAGTTCACCCTAGAAACCATCGCAGGGGTGGTGTCAGGTATACCCCGACAAGGGGTCTGAAATCCCCGACAAATACACAAATTGTTGACAATAATAGCACAATAAAATACACACATGTTCTCCGAAATGTTCCCCGACGAATTGTTATATTTTCCCCCGACGATAGAGGCTAAGGCTCCCCGACAGGGGGATGCTGTTAATACGAAGACTGGTGGTGCACCTATTTCACAAACGAAGGTATATAATATGTATTAACATTTTTAGCATGAACAGTATTCTTCGAGGCAGATCTAACTTGTGGCGACCAGTTCGATGTACACCAAGAAAACCACATGTTGGCCAAACCCACGTGAAGTTCTGCTGGGCATGTTTCTGATGTCAGCTTGAGCGATTCCGTTCCACTCATCAATGAGCCAAATACCGAGTTCATTGCAACTGGTGTACATGACCAGCCAGCATAATTTACGTGCACGACGTCCGTGTGTCAGTCCACATCTTATTGCACGTCATTTGAATCGGACCCTAGCAATTCCGATTGTCATTCGACCGCCATGCGTAAATTTTCCGCATGTCGGGTCTCGAGGGGCATACGAGTCCTCTGATAGGTCACGGAAAGACACTGAAAGAGACGAGTAGCTACGATTGGTGTATTTTCTAACTTTAAAAAGCCGACCTTATTCCGAACCTTTCTCTGAAAGTTTATCGAAGAACGTTCCGTCGATTTTCGAATGCTTTCCGAACATGAGCCGAATGTATTTATTTGCAACTGTAACGTTTCCGATGGTTTACGAATATTTTCAAGATTCTGTCGGAAAGTCCAAATAGATAAAGATATTCAAGAGGCTGTAAAACCGACAAACGTGTTATAATTTTGTGCACTATTCGTGGTATGTACATACTTTAATGTATATTTTATCGTTCCAAAGGTTGTTTGTTAAAATAAAACATTGAGTTTGATCATGTATCCAACTTTAAATCCCGTGACGATTGATTTGTTTCAAGAATGGTCGATGAAAACGCTTCAAAACAATACAAATCATGCTGATAAATGAAATATACCTTGCACCGAGGTAAAACAATAAGAAGACTGTAGTCTCTCTACGTTTGTCATCAACAGTCCGAATATATTGCCTGAACGGCATCCAGTGTCCTTTGCGTTAATGACGCTCCTTTTGCTGTGCAAGTTAGCCATGCTTTCCAAGAAAACAAGGGAGACCACTCCAACCTAACTCCTTTGAAACTTAATTAAAGGTACAATTCGTTATTACGTAACGGAACATATATTTCACGACGACCAGTTTTGTTTGCGGGCGGGATAATGATTTCAGCACAGTTATTATTCCTGTCATTTCATGGAGACGTGTTTATGTCATTCACCAGTGGCGTCATTCTTAAATTCTTGTTTGATGTTAAAAATATTTTGCCTGTATAAGAACATAAATAAGCATTTGTGAAATGACCAGATGAATAGTAACAAAAGCATTTGGTGCCATTAAAGGTCCATATAACGTTTGACAATTTGGCAATAAACAGTAAACGTTTGACAATAATCTGAAGTGCACAAGTAACGATACAAACCCTAAAATTGTTTGTTTTTATTAATAAAAAAAATAAGAAAACCAAGTTTGTCAAAACTGAATAGTTTTAATATGAAAGCATGCCATTTTACTTTATGTATACACATTATGCAGACTAATGCCTCACATATTAAGACATCATAATTAACATTAATCGGCATTTCGTCACAAATTTTATAAAGGTTGATATCATGTATATTTCAAGAGCAGCAGCTCGTTTTTCAGATTCAACCTCAAAATCCCTGCAGAACAACGAAATGCCGAGTTCACTATTACCTCAAGGAATCTTTAACACCCGGAAAATACAGAGTGTTTTGCTTTCTATACTCTAAATGACGTCAAATTGTCACTGATACTTCCTTCCCGAAAACAATCATAAATCAAAGCTCATTACACTTTCAAGAATGAAAAAATGAAATGATGTTTAACGTCGCTGTGGGCAAAATTTCAGCCACCTTCAGAACGAGGTCATTCTAAAACATAAACCCTGAACGACATTTGGCATTACAAAATAAATATAGCACTGAAAAAAGACGAAAAAAGTACAGTTGCAATTACATCCGAAAAAAGAAGTTGTTGCTTTTTGTATTCTAAATAATCATTAGTTCATACACCTGAAGTCGAAACGTAAACTGGAACCCTGAGAAAATGTCAACGTTCAAGAACTTAACCATTCTTAAACATAAAACCTGAGATACGCATTTAACATTACAAAATGAATATAGCCCGGAAAAAACCCGTACTGTTTTCGAGTTATTGATACTCTTATCCAGTTTTCCCAGAACGAATTCCTTAGCAAAAGTCTGTTTACCGCCATCTTCATACCGTGTGCGGAACTCCTCTAAGTGCCAAACACTGGATTCATTTTAGGCTTGGTTGTAAGCTTGGATTGAGGTATGGGTTCAGTGTTCGTTGTTCTCTTGTATAAATGTATATTTCATAACTCATTGGGAAACAATCATAATTACTCACGATTTGTATCAATTCTAAACCATGTTAATATAAGAGAAAAAATAATTTACAAATGGTCCAAAAACATAGTTAAGTCAAGCATTTATTCATTCTGTAACAGTGTGTTTCGGCTTTGCTGAATTTCATGATTTTCTATGAAGAAAAAACCATTTTGTAAACATTTTTACAACTTTTATTTGTATAAAGGATAAATGCCTGGTTGACCTTTGGTCAGCTGATCCTGAAAGTGCAGAGGTCGAGGTGTCATTGGCTTTACCATTCTAAAAGATATGCAACTCAAAGCATCATGAGCTTTACTATTTTGAAAGATATGCAACCCAAAGCGTCATGGGCTTTACCATTCTTGAAGGTGTGGAGGTCAGAGCTTCATTGGCTTTACCATACTTGAGAGTGCGGAGGTCAGAGCGTCATTGGCTTTACCATTCTTGAGAGTGCGGAGGTCAGAGCGTCATTGGTTTTACCATTCTTGAAGGTGCATAGGCCAGAGCGTCATTGGCTTTATCATTCTTGAGAGTGCGGAGGTCAAAGCGTCATTGGCTTTACCATTTTTGAAGGTGCATAAATGTAGGTCAGAGCGTCATTGGCTTTACCATTCTTGAGAGTGCGGAGGTCAGAGCGTCATTGGCTTTACATTCTTGAAGGTGCGGAGGTCAGAGCGTCATTGGGTACCATTCTTGAAGGTGCGGAGGTCAGAGCCTCTTTGGCTTTATCATTCTTGAAGATGCGGAGGTCAGAGCGTCATTGGCTTTACCATTCTTGAAGGTGCAGATGTCAGAGCGTAATTGGTTACCATTCTTGAAGGTGCGGAGGTCAGAGCCTCTTTGGCTTTATCATTCTTGAAGGTGCGGAGGTCAGAGCCTCATTGGCTTTACCATTCTGAAACATACGCAAACCAAAGCATCATGAGCTTTACTATTCTGAAAGATATGCAACCCAAAGCGTCATGGACTCTATCATTCTTAAATGTGCGGAACTCAAAGCATCATGGTGTCATGGGCTCTGCCATTCTGAAAGATATGCAACTCAAAGCGTTAGGGACTTTATCAATTTTTGAGGTGCGCAACTCAAAGCATCATCGGCTTTAGCATTCTAAAAGGTACACAACTCGAAACGTCAAGCATTTTTTCATTCTAAAAGGAGTTAGGCTCGTAGCAGCATGGGCTTTACCATTTTGAAAGACGCGCAACTCAAAGCGTCATGAGCGTTACCATTATTAGAGGTGCACACGTCAAAGTATCGTGGATTTATAGGTGCTTCCTGTTTACTGAAGAATTAGGTCTCACACCATTGTATTAGATGTTAGTGCAAATCACATCAGTTATGCGTGCGAAGAATTCAAGGTTTTTGCTTGATTAATTGTGTTTCTGTCAGTGAACCGGTATTTGAAGATTGATGTTTTAATTTACTGTTTGAACTTTGGAAAGTCATCGATCACTAAGCCTCCAATTACTAAGTTAAAATACATGTTACATTCAATTTTTTCTGTTGTATCTTTCAGCTGGAATCCTTATTGAAGAAAACAGGTTAGAGTTCAAATCTTCGCAAACCATTTATTACCATTTCGAGCTTTTGACAACTTCCAACACTTTATTATCTATCACAACTCCCTTCATAATTGAGTTAATGAGCTCGTTATTTCATTGCACTTTAAACAATAGTGCTTCCTTTCCTTAGTGAGCTACGGTGAATCTTTATATGAAAAATATGTTATTGATTAAGTTTTCACGAGCGAGGTCATGGTATTCGCAACGTTTGTCGGAACATATTTTTATTGTCTTTATATCACAAAAATGTAACTATATATGTAAGGACTGGAAGGTGTTTTCTGTCTGGTTTTAACGTTTTGTACTGCCCTCTCACATGTTTCTTCTTACACATCACATTTATATTCCAGAAATGGCGTATGCAGCATTAAAAGACTATTGTGTACATGAATGAAACAGCAGAAAAATTGAAAATAAGAAATATCTGAGAAAACCAATAACACTGGAATATAACAGAAACCAAGTAATAATATAAGCATCATTATTTATTAAAGATAAATATAAAAATTAATTTCTAACAGGAATTATTTTAACGATTATTCTAAATAGGAGCATCCAAGGGTAAGTGTGTGTGTGAGTGATTTGGGGTTTTACGTGGTTTTCGGCAATATTTCAGTCACATCACGAAGGACGCACCAACTTCACGTCGGTGTCAGGGCTCTTGTCTCTCCAGGTTGAAAGAGAGGTGCCCGGGCGGGACTTGAACCACAACACCAAGGCTGGCAGATTGCTGGATCGATGTACTAACCACTGCGCCATCCCGCGCCCCCGAAATATCCTAGGAAACCTTAGTAATGCAATATATCAAAAAGGGATTTCTGCACGAGCACAACATATCGACAAAAGACTCATTAAAAACATTTTACATTGACGGAATTATTAGACACGACAAAACAGCTTAAAAAAAATATCATGTAGACACTTGTAAAATGTATATCAGCGAACGAATTTGTAAAGTGCACGATTTGAGGAAAGAATTTAATATACTTATTGTTATTTGGACAAACATTTATATCACTTGTTTTAAGTACGACTATAGGTTGCTACTATAGGTTGACATATTTCTGAGATTTAAGTAATATTGAAAAATGTGCCAAACCGAACTATCAGGATCACGGCAAAAACGTTCTTGGCATCTAGGATTACTTTCACATTTATTTAGTCATAATTTCTGATTATGCCATGCATGATTAGGGAAGAGTGGTCATACCAATCCCTTGGCATTAATGACCAAACGTGCTTGGAAAGTTGTGTTGAATATTACTGCTTTCTTGCAAAGGCTGCGCCCTTTCAAAACACCAGCGATTTATTAGGGGTAAATCAATAACTGCTTAAAGAACTATTTCAAATGACGATTGCTCACTGCTGTAAATGCATAAATATTTTGGATTTTCAGGTGATAACATTAGCGTGCTCTACCTCCTAAATACAATGATTGTCAATCATCTTCTCTAAGATGATTCCGTTTTCGATAAATTCATGTCTGATAAAGTTTCAGGACATTCCTTGAGTCATATTCCTTGCAAAATGGCAAGGCAATCCATTTAAGACTCACCTACTTATATGTAAATGCAAACAGTACCTTCCGTAACTTCATCAGCATTTCAGGCTTGCATTCATTCAACTGGCCACCAATGAAAACGGGTTTACTAGACAGTGCATGTATCTCCAAAAGGTTTGACAAGCCAGCTTAACTAGGTCAAGCGTGGAATGAAACAAATATTTACAGTCTTAAAACGATCATTCCAGGTGGGACCCAAGGCGCTCTATAACGTTAGTTGGACTTGGAAAACCAATTGAATTGACAGTTTGCGTTTCTGGAAGGAAATTGCGAAGTCCTTATTAACCAACGTGATTAACACTCCTTCAGTATTTCTTTGTATCAACTAAAACCAATCTAGAGAGATTAGATTCTACATTCAATGTAGCATGATTAAAGTATCTCTCTTACGACCTTATTCTATCGTTGGTCTTTGATGTTCTTTTTAAGTTAATCTTTTCGGTATTTAAGTGATAGTTGTGCACTTAATATTCTGAATCACAGTAGAAAAAAATAATCACATATATCTGAGTGTCCTCAGATTCACTGACTACTAGATCAAAGCGGGCAGTTCATTATTGGCAACTCTTCCTTTATTTTGTTTTCAATTAAAATCTGTCCTGTGCTATATATTGAAGTACTGACAATATGTTAGCAGTTCGTTTGGCTCTCAAATGTCCGGAAGTGAAACTGAATGTCTCAAAAGCTATTGTACTAATTGTGTTAAGAATTAAATGAACCAGGACTGTTGAAACAGTACTGACGTTCTTTAAACATATAACTCACTCATTGCTCTGTTTCCCGTACATTTACCTCAAAACTTTGATCGATTGACTGATCAATTGTTTGACTCGTGATCGATCAGTGGACCGATCAATTCAATGATTGATCAATCAATTGATTAAGCGATCAAATGACCGATTGATTGACCAATGGAGTAATTTATCGATTGATTGACCTAGCGATCGATCTGTCGATCGATCAATCAATTGATTGATCGATCAATTGCTTGTTTGTTTGATTGTTTGATTGATTGGTTGATATACAGACGCTATTGCAGAAAACATGGATTTACAAATATTCTCTTTTTAGATTAGACACTGTTTCGACACTAAAAATTGCACCACTCTGAAATATTGCAAAATAGCTGGAAAACTATTATAACGGCAGAAATGGTTTTGACTGATAATTTTTGCTAGTATCTGTATACCAATTTGCAGGTCTCTAGCTTCTATGGTTTCAGAGTTACGGTCCTTGATGTAATTTTCGTAAGATGCAGTTATTTCCCTTGTTTTTTAACATTGCTTATATTCGTGCATTACGTTTCTAGAGGAAAGGGTCAACATTCTGAACAATACTTCAAATTCTGCTTTTGTCGAGTGCTATAGGAGGAGCAGAAAACATGAATTTACAACTATTGTCTGAGAGTTGTCTGCCCTTGAATAAAAAGTTTTTTCAAATTGATGACGCCAACAGATTCACAACCCCAAAAGCCAACAGATAGCACATCACTTAACAATAATTATGAACTGTGTGAGTTACTGATCTCTGAATTTGCACTTAAATGTGAAATTTCACATTCTATCCCATCTTTGGAGCTCCTTGTCTGCTGGACCAATCGATATGGACACCTCTGTACAGAGCGTTTCTAGAACTGATGGCATATCATGTAAAAAAATAATTAAATTTCAGAGACACCCACAGAGACTAAACGTGACCCTTGTCTAAAAGATTGCAAAATAGCGGGAAAACTACATTTGTATTGTGACAGCAGAAAAATGACTTCGATACCAGTCGACTCGCCGAGGATTCTAGTATCAGTATACCAAATTTCAAGTCTGTAGCTTCATTAGTTTCAGAGTTAGTCCTCGATTTAATTTCCTTTTGACAGTTATCTCCCTTGTTTACCGACATTTGCCATATTCGAACACAACGTGTGTGGAACAATGTGTCTAAGTTGTAAAACATGCTCAAATGTAGGATGAGTAGGATTTCCAAGCTATCCGGGTCTAAAAAACCGAAAAACCGAAACTCCAATATGGCGGCTAAACTGCTGTGTCTGCGTGAAACATTAACCGTCACGGCATGGAGATTACTAGATAGTTGGATAAAAATGGTGACATGTCACAGCGTTGTGCCGAATGCAGACCGGATATCTTGACACTCTTACAAACAATCGAATAAACTGTTGAGGGCATCGGTTAATGTTTTACGTTTGTTGCAGATTGTCAACAATCACTTGTGTCTTGTATGGCACGCTGCACAAGATATATACATGTACATATAAAGTATTAAAAAAACAAATATAACGTAGAACATAACAATGCACACAACAAGATTGCTCAGAGAGGTTGCGAATGTATTTCTTAATTAATGATCCCCGGTGTATCAATGTTTATTG
>JAUELE010240344.1:0-11424 GCA_031471655.1 Diodora aspera
AATAACAAACTAATGATAATAATAATTGGTCCCAAACTAATTGTATCTTTACAAAGAAGGAATTGAGTAAACAATTTGCCCTGTATTTCATTACCTAAACAGTTTCTCTTGTTGTCCTGGTCCGTGAAAGAAGGAATGGGTAAGAAACGTAAATTGAAAGTCAAAAGTGTGCGTAATGTCCCCGCTATTGGCCAAACACTCATTGATTCGTTGAGGCACCGTGCGCATGAGTATACCTATGGCAATTTGATGCAGTCTGTCCCATTCTTACACCAACGCCTGGCCAAGTTCATCCAGCGTGACTGCTGGCCTTTCACGTTGACGCACACGCCGGCCCAAGATGTCCCAGACACTTTTAATGGGGAAAAAGTCAGGGCTCATTGCTGGCCAGGGCAACATGTGGATATTGTGCCGTTGAAGGTGGTTATTGACTATCATTGCACGTTGTCGTCTTGAAAGACAAAACGGCGCCCCTCACGTCGTGATAACAGGACAACATAGGGTGTCAGTATGTTGTTTTGCTGTTCGGGTGCGGTTTCTCAGAGCCTGGGTACGAATCAACATTTTCCCGGGGCTCTTGTTGTTGACCGTGGACGCCCTGAACGGCATCGATCATCAACATTATGGGTTTGGTGATACCTGCTTTATAATTCGCTAATCACTGAGAAACATTGAATACATTGTCAACCTCACAGTGACGGCTGCCAGTTTCAAGCATAACAATTTCTCGTAGACGTTCAGCACGTTTGAGACGTCGCATTGCGAAAAACAACAATCAAAGGATTTCTCAGATAAACAAAATCAACAAAGGATTACAGTCACAAGCTACCAGAATGAAAAAAATCTCGATTACACGGGAATAGGTCGCCTTTCTCTAAAGTGTCAAATTCGAATATACACCCCGTGTTCGGCATGTCCATATGCAGCACGTGCGCACCATTGGCTGCGTTTTGGTAATCTGTTGTAGAGCAATTCATATTATCTTCATTGCAGTCGGTGATTGTATTCTAAACTGTAAGCTTGTTATTCCAACTGTGTAAGGAATAGTAGTGTCTCAATTGTATTTATTTTGCAATCAGTTTGTTAACGACAACCTTAGCTTGGTGTAGAGCAAGGTTACGGGTCTGGTTGTGAGTAGTGTTACTGACGATCTCCTTCGGGCTGATACCAAAGTGAGGACTCTGGTTTAAAATAATTTGAAAGAAATATTGGTGGTGTTAAGGGTCTCAAATTGTTTTATAACATGTATGAAAACATGAAATCATGTGTAATACATAATAAAGATGGAACAAAGATTGAAACTGAATTCTTATAATTCCAAATAGACTGGATGGAAAGCACAACGGCCCGTATTTAGACATTACACGAATAGTCTATGTGCTTGAGAGAGAGAAGGAAAGAGAGGTAGAGAATGACTATTCTGCTTTTAAGCACAACTTAACCTGACTTGACATTATACTCTCACATTTTACACACCAAAGCAACAAATTCGTTATTCGTTATGCATGTTTAGTTGATAGATCATTCTACATGAGTAAATATGAATGTGCTTCAGATATGAGGTCGCACTTCACACAGCCAATATAGCACATCTACATGTATTTCTACTTCCTCTGTTCAGGGGTTATTTAGAATCTGGATTAAATCGTCCCAGAATGCTAAATTTTCCATTACATCGTCAGGTACACATAACACACAGCTCTCTGGAATTGCATTAAGCAAGGGTTGTGGTATACGAGGTTTCTGTCTTTCAGGCAGCAGCAGTACAACACCTTTGGGATTCAGGTTACTGAGTTTACTGAGAGCAGAAGTTATGTTCACATATCCCCACGCATCAAGAAGAAAACACTCTGTTAAGTAAATGATCACTTTCCAGCTTCCCTCGATACTTTCGGCAATTTGATCTGGAATGGAATTACCAGGGACCGAGTCTCTATCCCAAATAAACACCCGAAAGTCACTTTCTTCTAACATGAGTCCAAGGCAGTGACACACCCAGAGATAGTCTCTCTCGGCGTAGGACACATATACATCATATTTATAATCCCGTCGTTTTGGTTTGTACACTTGTTTTCTCAGCAAATTCATCAGTGCATTGGCTACAACAGTCTTGTTAGTCTTCAAGAGCAAAACAACGAATGAAGATGCAGTCAAAGCTATAAGCAGAGTTAGAGACCCATAAAGCACACTTTGACCTGTACACTGCCGCCATAATGCGTCTGTATTTTCAAGCATTGCATCAATATTTATTATTTCTCCATTACTCAACAAACAGGACAGGTTTTTCCTTCTGGATAATTTCATTCTAGTCTTTGTCAACCATACTAGAAAGGAAAAGCTTTCACATCCACATGATAAAATATTGCCCTGCAGAGACAAAGTTAAAGATGTTCCAGAGGGTCTCAGATTTCCGTCAACGCCTCTTTGGGTGGTTGCATCAACTTTTGTTATCAAATTAGTTCTTAGATCTAGAATTGATAGGTGGGGTGTGCTTAGAATATCAAATGGTACAGAGTTGAATATATTACCCGACAGATCCAGGTACAGCAATTTAGAGTTGGCTGCAAACACGCCATTAGGTAGAGATGCTAGCCTGTTATTTCGTAAACGAAGAGATTGTAGGTTTGGTAAGGACATTAAAATCTGAACCGCTTGATTAGAAACAGCTTCTTGTTGAAAGGAATAGTAATTCAAGTATAGGTTTTCTAGTGATTGGAAGGCTTCAAAACTTACGACAGAGAGTCTAAGACTGGGATTTCCTGATACATCCAAAGTCTTGATTCCTATCAGTCCATAAATAGGGGCCAACCATGATTGCAAACCAACGAAGGATAGATTAAATGTGTGGACAGATTGTCCATTTTTGACAGTCAATACACTGTCCAATGTACTAAAATGTTGAGTGCATCCACAAATATTCACATAGGTTAAATTTCTTGGAACAGTGACGGAAAGTGACGACTGGTATCCTATAGCGGTTTCAACAGGTCTTGGAAAAGATAATGAAAACGGATGAACAGGAGATGTCAAGCCCTTGGCCTGCAGAGAGATATCTACATATTCTAAATTTGGAAATCGCAAAAAGAATAATGCGTGAATGTAACCTGACTCCAATTCATTTTTGGAAACGTCGAGGTATCGCAGACATTCAGATATTTTTGTTGATTTAATTGCAGTTGTATTGATAAATTTGATCCGGTTATTGGAAAGAATAAGTTTATCAACGCAAATATCAGCAAGGGTGCTGATAATGTCGTTTTCGAGAATTGTATCCATTATAGTTCGATAAGCACCAAAACGCCCGAAAACGTTGATTAGTTTTATGAGAGTCATGTGTCGGTTTGAAAAACTGCTCAAGGATTTCAGTGCAGTGTGAAGACCGAAGTTAGTGTTAGCTAGTTCAAGTTCTTTCAAGTCTCTCAATGGAGCAAAGGTTCCCGATTCCAGGATATCAATGGTAGAAAACTGAAACTGCAGTCTCTGTAAACTAATGTTGTGGAATGGCATAAAGGTCGTATTTCGAAGGATATTTGAATTAGAGACAAGGATAAGACTAGTCAAACTGACCAAATGCTGAAATCCTTCTCCAAAGTAAGGCTCTGTAGGTGAGTCGATCTGTAGTGACTGCAATAATCCAAGTTTTTTGAAGATTCGGTCAGGGTACCCTTTGTTACTCGTTAGATTTAATGAACGTAGGTTTTTCAGTCCGTCAAACACACTGCCTGGGAATGATTGGTTGTTCTTTGCAAGGTGGTTCTGAGAAAGGTTTAAATGCATCATTTGAGAACACATGGTAAATGCTCCAGAGTCAAGACGACTTATGTGGTTAAAGCTGAGATCAAGTGTTCGCAATCTGTGCAAATTGGCTATATCGTCATCTTTGATAATTGTAATTGAGTTGTAGCTTAGGTCAAGGGATGTTGTGTTCGATGGAAGATCTCCTGGAACTTTGGTTAATCCTTTGTTCGGGCATCTTACATCCACACCTTTGTAGTTGTCATCAGATGAAATCTTGCAGTGAACAGTAGCCTTCTGTGAAGCAGGAATCCTTACGACAAAACATATCATGGAGACGAAGATAGTGAATACACTTCCACTCAGCATTTCCTTCTGAAATATAATGATACGTTTTATGCGTCACTTTATCTGTGCTATTTTGTCAGTCTAATGCAGCCCTGTATGATTGACTGACAGCATTGGCAATGTCACTTACTGAGATATCTGGTGTTTCTTGGTTGTGGTACAGCCACTTTAAACAAGTTATGCAATAAAGCACACATATAACAAGGCTTGCCATCGAAGAGAACGTATTCGGTAGCAATTTCATTTTTCTTCTTTATTTTTCTTTTTGTCTGTGCCTTTTCGAACACTAAGTTGCTTTGGGACTATAAACGCGCTTCTTAAGTAACTGCAGAATGTGTAGGAGAGTTACCCGAGCCGGTTGATGTGATTGCAGAGACAAGGTAGTCTGAAAGTACGGAGTACTTCAGGTCTAAGGTTCAGTGTAGGGCCAGGGTTAACTTTTATGGTAAAGTTTAGGGTTTGGTTATGGGTTGGGACTCATACGAGGATAAAGATATGGCTAGGGTCAGACCAATGGGCTGTTGGACTTTCGTAGCTACTCCTATTGCATCCGCGATCGTAGGATTTATGTACGCAAGGGTAAGAAGACGTGGTTTTACTTAATTCATTTTCAGCGAGTCGACTTCTTCTGTTACGGATTTCTGTTGCTCTTTTGATACATCAATAACACTAACCCGTGGACACGTTTATCTTGTAACATGAACAGAGGAAATGTGCATATTGTAACATGAACAGAGGAAATGTACATTTGCGTAATGAAACGGCTGCGTTCGTTCGTTGTTTTTTAAAGAAAGCATAAGGAATTCATTTCCAAAGGGATTGAACTGAGTTCTCATTATTTCAATTATCGCCTCAATTACAACTGTAGTGTAAACTCTTGGCGTAAAAAATCAAGATGAATAGAAAGACAAGCTCTGAACATAGATATGTGTACCTGCATCTTTGATCATGTTCCTTTAAGCTTTATGATAAAGTTTAGGGTTTGGTTATGGGTTGGGATAAGAGATAGGGTTAGGGTTAGACCAATAGGTTGTCGGACTATCGTACCCACTTCTATTGCATCAATGATATACTTTATTCAGCAAACAATATGTCCCCGTCGATACGATCTATGTACGCACATACAGGATAAGAAGACGTATTTTACTGATTCATTTTCAGCAAGTCGACTTCTTCTGTTACGGATTTATGTTGATCTTTTGTTGCATTAATAACACCAACCTATCAACACTTTTATATCAAGTTGGATCAAGTTGATATATTTACTCAGCCAAAGTACGTGTAATGACTTAACATGTAATTGTCCAAAGTAATAATAATGGGTAAATAAGTTTTACTGATAAATGTTTATCTTGTAATATGAACAGAGAAAATGTGCATTTGCGTAATAAAACGGCTGCGTTCGCTCGTTGTTTTTTTTCTAAACTCATAGTACGTTTAACTCATAGTGTGCTTTGGTAATTTAAGGGTTCGGACAAAGTGTTCTTCAGACTTGATTACATTATCAATGTAATAATAAAAAACATGGCGATTACTGGAAGAACCATTGCATTTGTAGTCAATAATTAAGATCCTGATTTTTCGATTACAATGTATTCAAGAAAACTAATTTCTAAAACACAAATCATCTCAC
Organism: Diodora aspera; assembly: GCA_031471655.1. Classification (NCBI taxonomy): domain Eukaryota; kingdom Metazoa; phylum Mollusca; class Gastropoda; order Lepetellida; family Fissurellidae; genus Diodora; species Diodora aspera. The sequence continues at coordinate 5,717 of JAUELE010240344.1, forward strand.
GAATGATGTCTAACCTGTTCATGACACTCGATCAGAGAACTCACATAGTATTCAGTACCAGTTGTTATAACAGGCAGCAACACATGGACACCTTCACATATTCACAAATGAATTAGTAATGCCTCCAAATATTATATGAAGTTTGACCCCTCTTCAAACAAGAACTTGAAACAGTGATAGAATCTCCGAAAAATACATAGGAGTAATTCCAAATATATATGAGGTAAGGGAGGTCTGAGCTAAACCTTTGGATATAAGCAAATCTAATATTATACACATTGTATGACTTTAGTTATCTGGCACAAAAGATACTAGTAACTAAATAACAATCCAGGAAACATTTTCCCCATTATTCTGATTTATAATCAGATAAAAATTTAAAGGATAACTTACACCTTTCCTAGATAGTGATTGTGAAGAACTTGCGACAACCAGTGTCAAGAGTTTCTCTGGTGAACCGATCAAGAAGGTGAACAGAACCGTTATGACAGAATCGTAAAACCCCAAATCTCATTGATCCGGTTTCTTTTGTCATTCAGTTTTAACACCTCTTGAACTTTCTAGGCTTTATTACTAAGAATAAAAAAAGGCATGCATTATTTTCTTCTAGCATATACATGTAACACATTGTATAGGCTTGTGTTGAAGCTCTGTAAATTGGGATATTACACGGTTGTTGCTCCCTTTCTTTCCATGCACAAAGGTATTCCTCTTCCTGGTTCAGAACAAAGAAACAGCGTTTATAGAAACACAGAGATATTAAAATTCAGATCTTCTGTTAACGCCTTGATATGAATATCTGACAAATCCAGTGCCACACATCTCTTTCTTTCCTTATTCAAACGCCATGGTTTATGTCCCTGCTTCCTGAAAAGAGGCTATTTATGTTGTTCAGTCAGAATTAAACCAACACAAGAATTCGTTGTTGTGGGTATGTTTACGAGGGCGCCTTTATGCAACTTGCAGGTTGTGTTATTGCCAAGAGTTTGCTTAGACGGAGGCTAAAAGTAATATAACATTTGTTCACGTTGGTTGGCACTCTGCCTTGGAATGACTGTTTCATCCGAAAAACAACTGACAATCTTTTGATATGAACTGGCTATTATACCCCGGACTGCCATCCGTTACACGTTCATTTCACCTTTGCCGAGAGCCGATGGGTACTATTTCTCAAGTCATCCCACGGAATGACCATCCATGTCTTTGGGTGAACTTGAATTGTTATCATTCAACACGGATGTCAAATTACGCACTTCCCAAATAAGTTAGACATGACATATTTGTGTCGACGTTTCATCAGCTTTTGACAAACACGACGTTTCTTTTCATAGGTTGCACGCTCATGGTGTATGTATTCTGTGAGGGCACGGCGCAGGTCCATGCTCAACTTACAATTCTTTGTCAGTTCTTTTTGTGCATGGAACACGTGCTGAGCTATGAACTGATTATGGCTTTTTCTTATGATTGGCAGTTGCAAGATATAGGCGTTGTCCTTTCGTACAAATTGTGCAACTGAATTACTCAACTAAAACGATCAAATATAGGACCGTGGTATGCAACAATAATGGAGAAGTGGATAAGTATGAATGGCAATTTTGTACTGAAGTTGGTGATGTACAAATGTGCAAAGATGTGTGGCTTGAAAGCAGTTAGAACAACTTGGTGAGCAATACACAGAGACAGACTGAGATCAGCAGCGACACAGAGCTCAACCTAGAGAGTATAAACTGGTTTGAATCCAATCTGAAGAGTTACTTACGTGCCGTAATGTATTGGTTATGCCTGTGACCTACGGCTGGTACTGATGAACACAAAATGGATGACAACATAAGCAGGCGATGCACCAGATCAGGACTTAAGCCTTGGTTTGCCAGTAATTGCCGTATATTTGTTTTATCAAGTTCTTGTGTGCATCAAGTTATCATTTTACTCGTTAGCAGACCTCATATGGCTGCACTATAGGATTATACACTATACGTTCAACTCGACAAGATAAAATAAATTGCCTCTTGACACACACAACTTCTTAATCCCCCTCCTGTGCGGATATTTGCAAACCAGTTCTCTTGATGGATTGGGGTCGGATTTGACTACAAACCGCCTTGGAGTCAAATTCTGAAAACGAGTCTTTTAGGCGAAGCATGTGTGTCTATGGCTTATGAAAACAGTTGACATCACCTACATCTTGTAACTGCCAAGCATAAGAGAAGCAATAAGCACGGCAAAACACGTGTGCAATACAATACAATGACAGCCAGACTAATGTCTCACCACCCTGATATATTAGTAATGGTCATGATGTATAGTAACCCTGTCATAACGAGTTTGTACAATGACATTGTGAACCTCGGCCCCGAGTACGCAGACCTTGCTCTGACCTTCCTGATCAGTGTGTGAATTGGGTGGGAGTCTAGGAGAGACCAAGGAGGAAAGTTCTGAAACCACAAAAGAACACACAATGCACGATACTGTGCACATTAAATACTTTCCTTCAAGACATACAGTTCCTTATTTGTTAAATGCTTTATTCGACTATTTCTGGATTGACGAGGACATTAAGAGTGCAGTGAAGAATTGCATGTCATCTCTCGTTGCATTAAGTAAACAATCAAGGTTCAAGGATATACGTAGTATATTTTCCTGTAGGTTGCAGCAGCACTGCAGTTTTGGTTTTGGCTCTAGATAGCTAGGTAACTTAAAGGAACATGATCAAAGATGCAGGTACGCTCCATGCTCAGACCTTGTCTTTCTATTCACCTTGTGATTTCACACTAATTGAGGCAATAAAGAAAAGGGATTGTCGGTCGTCGTCTAACTCTAAAAATAGATTTCGCATTGCATTTTGGGAAGGTAAGCTACTAGTATATGGAACTGGCTAAAACTGTGACACGCCATAACGGTGACATGTAGACGAAACGAGGATAGATATTTGGTCGAAACGGTGACACGTGTTGGACACAACGGTGACAACAAAATATATATATATATCAATTGATCATTCCACTGAATTGTCCGTAGACTAAAACCGTTTGCGCCAGACTCGTAGCCAAGTTTGGCATGTCACGGTTTTAGCTATAACCCATAAAACGATGACGTCACCAAAATGGGGAACATTTAGAACGTAAGGCTCGAGTAAGTAAACTTTTCGGCGAATAACATGTAGTTAACCGTCCATTATTTTCTTTTGGATTTCGCCGTTTTTAAAATGATATATCGTTGTTGTACTCAGACCGATTTGAACCTTTTTTCAGTTTTTGTTCAGTATTGGAGATGCAACTTTGATGATATCCCTTTAAGGTGACGTTAGGTTATGGTGGGTAGGTAGATACATGTAGCTGGTGTATGATAGCCAGTGTATGATAGCAGCACCAACAGAAATCAGTGTGACACGTCATATGAAACAACGTCACGCAGCCGAGTTGTTGCCCAGGTAACTCAGCATGACGTGCACCAAACAAGGGGTGCAACTCTACATTTCGGTATAAACCCTTCTCACACTTGGTACCGAGTTGGTTTCCGCGATAACTCGGTACCACTCGTATCAAGCTCTCAGTGCACCACGACATCACTCGGCATAATTTTAATCACTCTTACAGGTTCCCGATTTTTACTTAAAATATTCGAGATGGGGTGACATCTCTTACTGCACTCGTAATTCGTTCTGTATTGCCCTGACCAGCTCGTACTAGACTTACCTGCCACTTTTGTTATTTACAAATGTGATACATCCTGTCAGCAGGAAGACGAACTGACATGTGTCAAACTCTAAACATCAAATGAAGCCCTAAGCAAGTTTGACGCACATCTTAACTGTGCCAATCTATGTGCCGAGTTGTTTGCTGAGTTACTTGAACATGACTCGTATCAAACCCATGCTGCAATGATTTGTGAACACTCGTTGCAAACTCGAAATAACTCGTAAACAAATTGTAACTAACTCGAGACAGAACTCACATTAACATTGGAATAAGTCGTATCTACATCGGCACCCCTTATTCGTTAAGAACTCGTACTAGACTCGTTCGATACTCGCGATTACCTGCCAATGTTGTTCTTTACAAAATTAATGTCATACATCCTACCAGCAGGACGATCATTGATATATGTCAGACTCTTAACACCAAATGAATTATTAAGCAAGTTTGAGGCAAATCGTACACTGTGCCAAGCTGGTTGGCGATTTGGTTGCGAGTCGAGTTACCTTGCAATTCTTTGTAAACACAAAGATAACAAATAAATCGTAACAAATTCACGCAACTCGTACAGAACTCATAATAACATCAGGATAAGTCGTATCGACATCGGTATCCCTACTATCTAACTCGTGAAGAACTCGTACAATACTCGTTTAATACGCGTAATTACTATTGCATTCCTTACCGAGTTCTGGGTCGGGAAAGCTCCGCAACCAAAGAAGCACAGTGTGAGAGAGCTTTTGTCCAAGTCACTCGAACAGACTCCTGATTTCTTTACAACATTCGGGAAGGCGTGACAGCTTTTGAGCCGTAGTACACTTATCGCTCGTCATTGCCCGGACCACATCGTCAATTTTCTTCTTTACAAATGTTACAACCTCTGACATCAGATGAAATTCTTAGCAACTTTAAATGAGGCAAATCTCCCAATATACGAATTTGGGTGTCGTGTTAACTCGGCACGACTAGTATCAAACTCAGGGTCAACTCGTCGTGAAGTATGCCCATAACTCGTATTGACCTCGGAATAAGTCGTAGCGAGTTCTGCACTCGTCGATTCAAACTCGGAAAGATGTCGTATATGACTCGTATGCTGTTTAAACAGCCGAGCAAGAGATTGCCAGGTGACCACCAGCTGACCAAGCTGAACAGTCAGAACTAGCGCATATCATCGTAATAACTAGTACCATTTGGCAAAAAATGAAATTGTGAACACCTGTTAAATGCAGTAGTTTGAGGCAATGCGCGATAAGAAAAAAGAATACATGTTACTAGCAAGAAAGAAAAACTATTTTGCACGAAATCGTTTCAGTACTTTCCCCAAAATAAAAATACTACATCTTGTTAAACAACTGAAAGTGCGATACACAACCAACTGCAATGGGTTTAATATAATTTAATGATGTTTTATTTTTGCATTGTAGATTGCTGTCCGTGCCAACAAACACTGACCTTCCATCTAAGACTCCTGCACGGAGCTAGACACGTGTCAGGTTTAAACAGAAAATCAGCCCAAAAAGTAGCTCCGTTTCTTGTCCTAAGTTGTAAAATATCAGAAAGAAAATGATTTTGACCAGTCAGTACAATTGAAGATTTTAATGACGCTTCTTTATATTTTTCGGGGGTGTAGGTGACGAAGGCCACTGGATTACCTGATCTCATCATGCCTTGCGTTTGGTCACTTTTGTCTAAACTAATCGGTAAATGTCATTGCTCGAGAACATGAAAAATGGTTCCTCAATCAAACAAAGGTGCTGCATAGCTCTGGCTAGGAAGTGCCATCATGGTAATTAAGATCACCATTGACAACTACATTTATCATGTCTCCAATGTGGTGGTTTCTCCACACGATAAAGCCTGGAGATATTTTTCGATGTCCGTCGGGGTAAGTACTGTACGGGAAGTTGTAAATAGGGGTTTTCTTGATAAAACAATAAGAATGACATTGTACATGTACATGTATGATAAAGAGGTTATTACCCTCGTGTGTTTACATATCGTCGATATCCTGCT
>JAUELE010240355.1:0-11423 GCA_031471655.1 Diodora aspera
CTGAAATCATTTGGCATCGTTTCTTTTGCCCGGCAGTATATAGTACTTAAACCAAATCTGAACTAATTGGTTGAGGTATCATTGTGTATCTGTATGTATATGTATGTATGTATGTATGTATGTATGATGGATGGATGGATGGATGGATAGATAGATATAGATGTTCTTTATTTCCTCCGACATTCGAAGTTTGATGGTGATATGAAGTTTACACATCACATTTATTTGCAAAAATGGTTTCTTCGTGGAAAGAAGTTTTTAAAGCGTAGAAATGCTTTGCAATATTATATGTATGTATGTATGTATGTGTGTGAGGGTGTGTGTGTGTACATAAATGGGTGTATGTATGTATGTATGTATGTATGTATGTATGCACATGTATGTGTGTATGTATGTTTAGCGAAGGCCCGTGTTACCTTGGCAACAATACATCAGTCTACAGACAAAGCTGAAGATGTACGAAGCAATGGTGCTTCCCAAAGCATGTGAGACACTGACTGACGGTGTCTCAATGCCATGTCAAGATGCTGAACCACCTTAACACGAGAAGACTTTTCAACACCAAGTAGGTACATAAACAATGCATTAAAGGCACGTACTGGTGTAGGTACGTATAGCTAGATAGGTAGGCTGGCATAGTTTGCAGACAATGTTTTAGAAAATAAATAGACTGCATGAGTCAAAAGAAAATAAATTAATAGTTTGCAGAGATTTACACATTTCTTTTATTTTTCAGTTTAATTTATAATTATGAAATATTCATGTACTGTACATACCGGATTCTGAGTAGTCCGGCAATCTGTCAAAATCGGCATGAAAGTTTGGTCCGGGCGAATTCTAGTTCAAATATCATGTAAAATACTCTGTCCATTCCGGCATACACTTTTAGTACCAAAAATCGTTTTCAAATGAAAAATAATCTGTAGAAACCGGCATCATTGAATGACTAGTAGCACCCATTACCATAATGTTTGTAAAAGCAAATTAATTCTCTGTTCGCCGAGATCTAAGAACTCGGGACAACGCGCATTCATTAGTTGCTGTGTCTAATTAATTGTTAGATGCACAACTCATTAGTGATAACAAGAATGACTCAATAATAATTGGTGTTTTAAATGTGTCATCACTTGGAAACATATTCAGTGATCTTGTTCATTCGGCAAAATGTCACAGTCACTGACATGCCAGTCTCTCTGGAAACCGGCACTCTGTCTAAACCGGCATTGCCCCCGGTCCCACGTAGTGTCGCTTTAGACAGAGTCCGCTGTGTTGAATTACTTTGGCGTACTCCGGGCGCAATCATTTCCATTGAATTTAAACCCCATTGGCAGATTCAGAGAGGGTCCGCCAAAGATGACTGGCTATTGTATTTCATTATTTAAACCAGTTACAACACTCATTCCAACCCCAATACACGCAGGGAAATGCGTCTCAGATCTATGAATTAACAAAATGTACGTGGGATGGTGCCCCTAGGCCTCTACAACTTTTCATACACTCCCTCTCCTTTCAATTTCTTTACTAGAAATCGCTCAGAATGTGTCTCCGACGATCTAGGACCCCTAGTGCCTCCGGGGCCTGGGCGCCCCCTGGGCCCTCGCCTGATGTCATTGGATCGTCCCCACTTTGCAATTGCATCCGTTGCCCCTGTAATTATATTGCATTATTTGGACTAGTTGCTAAGCTCATTTTAACTCCATATAAATGCAGGAAAACGTGTCTCATAGCTTCTATACATTTTTTCCTGGAGAGGATACCACCGAACCCTACTGCAATAATCATTTCACTCATCCAGATTAACCTTCCGGCACCCCCTTTTTAAAAAATCCCAGACCCTCCCCTGGCCCATTTAACGACATTTTATATTCCTATAATAACATTAAATGTCAAACATAATAATAAATAGTTTGTCGGTAATTATCTGAGAAAAAAATTGTTTGCAATTGTCCAGTCCCCCTGCCCCCGAAAACCAAAATCAAATGGTCGCTCCCTAAAGGAAGTCACTGCCGGGCAAAAGAAACGATACCAAGATTTTGAGAGACTACTGAATAAATTCACAATTGCGTTGGATATGCAAAAGATATCACTTCAAGATTAGGAGGTTTTATCAATGACATGATGCAGTCACATTACACTCGTTGAAATCCTAGCATCCTTTTGATGACAGAAAGACGTAAAGGAAAATAACTGAAATCATTTGGCATCGTTTATTTTGCCCGGCAGTGTAGTTTTCAAAGGTTTCAAGCACAATAATCAGCATGAAGTAGATATGATGGAGTTATACATTTTCCAGTACAAATGTACATGTCTGACGTCAATGTACTTATTATTAGAAAAGCGGCAAGCAATTCAGATATGGATATCAGATTATCCGGTGGGGCGGCAAGGGGGAGCGATATTTTCATATGTCTGTGTGTGCGTGTGGAGGGGGGGGGGGGGCTGGGGGGTTACTTAGGGTATCCAGGAGGCCCCTAAAGTACATTGTGCCCTGAGTAACATAAAGCATAACATGAATCACGTGACTTAGGTCGAGGTCGGCGTGATTTCTCAGTAGGTATAGAGCGCCCACCCCACGAGCCCTCCGCAGACAATCGATATATTCTCTGTAACAGTCAATGTATCTCAATACAGAGTAAATCTAGTGCGTTGTCTGACGTTTTGCTCAAAGCATCACCTTGGCCGAGTACCTGCCCCAGCTTGCAAGTTTCACCGCATCAACTTATGAAGCTTTCCGATGGTTATGCAGGTTTTTCCGCCTGCAATACACGGACGGAATCCGAGATCAGATACATTTAGAAGAGCAGGTACACGTGCAATAAACCTAAATGAATAAGAGAAAGCAACAGCGGAGAGCTTCTCGTTTGTCCTGGGATACATCAAAGAAATCTGTGGCTATTACTCTGAGTATTGATCTGTTAAACACTGTTTTCTTCTTACGTTGCCTTCAGACTTCACAAACACCGCTTAGCAGGAACGTTAACTATAGGATGAGGGTTGAGTGCACGTTTTCCAACAGTGAACTTAATTCAGAAGTCTTGAGAACAGAAAACATTTATCATTCGTAGTATCTATCTGAGCATCCGAGGTCGGTTACGCTTTGACATGTGAATTGATACCAGTGTGTATGACCGGCTACACTTGCCTGAAGACCTGACCAACATTGACCTGACCACAATATTGATGCAGTATTCGACTGCAGTTCACGACGCACACTTTCGTACTTGTTGATGCAGGCCGCAACATCGAAGGAGAGAACATACTTATTTCTTAGATAAACCATGGCTATCTGTAATCTGTATTATTTATTCTTTGCCACGTTCAGAAAAGTTTAAAGTTTCATTCAGCTCAGTGAGAGGAGTGAAGAAGTATTATGCCATTATTTTGAGAATAGTTTGTACCAGTATGAAGTACATTTTTTCATTATCTAAAAGTATTCGCGTCAGTTTCAGATGTTTAATAGTGCATTTACTCCAAACATATTAAAAGTAAACATTTAGATTCTTGAAGTTGATTTTCTAAGTTTTTAACCCGCGTTTTTAAAATTATTTATCTCCAAAACATAACAATCGCTTCGGTAGTTTTACGACACAAACTTCGTAAGAATACGCACACTCGTGCACGCGCATTCATAGTCCACTAGAGCTCATCATCGACATTCAGTCTTAGTTATTCCATACTGCTTTATATGCAGAGTAAGTGAAAATAACGCACCAGAGTTTTCGGGGCAATCTTTAAGCCATATCGAGGATTGCACGTGCTTGTGGTCAAGAGATAAAGGCACCCAAAAAATAATGAACAAAAATGTTTCAATAACAAACACAACACACCCTGACCAGTATCTCAGATCTCAATGATAAATCCAGATAAGTTCTTGTATAAAATTAACCCAATATTTGTCTAAACTTCCAGCAGGACACGTACCGTCACGATTTCAACCACACCATAATATTGCTGTATAATTCTGTTTACCTCAGATTAGGACATTGCTTGATGAGCGATCCACCGTATCTGACGCCAAAAGCGACCACATTCAAACTTGGTCCCGCTAAGTTTGAAGTCAGACATGTCCGCTGAACCCGGTCACAAATGGGATGGAAAGTTACAGTAACAAACTCAAAGTATCATGCAGGCATGTATGCTGTAAAATCAGAGGACGTAGTGACCAAAGCAAAGATTACAAATCTCCACTTCTGTATCATCCTGTCCAGTATCAACTGGACAATTTCTACTCAACTGACCCAACCGCCTCCTCTACAAACGTCTGGGTAATACATTGCCTTTCGATTTTAGCAGATCTCAAGAATTGGGGGAAATGAATAACGATTAAAGTAATTCTTGTTAGGCTGACACATTTCATTCGCCATGGATATTAGTAGTACACGCCTCACAAATATGTATATTCACGCAATAATAATAGTATTACTGCATTGTTTTGTCTTTTGGCCTCGGGGACTGTTCGGTCGATCCGACATCAGTATTGCTTTGTAGGTTTAACGTGTAAGACGTCACAAATCTACACATTCAGTCTTGGTTCAGCAAAGTCTGAAATCAGAAATGTTTACTGAAGCGGAGAACAAGGAGATGGAGAGTGTCACTACAATTAACATTGACCTTAATACCGAAATAGCTGCAAATGTCACCCCGTTCCCCGTCCCTTCCAGATCGACATCCTTGTTTGCGGAAGTCATTTATCCCGACAAAGGATAGCAATCATTATAAACTGCTTTAATGCCCCACCTGGTTTGGCTAATAGGAGTCGTAACAAGCGCTGCAGGAGAGCTTGTGTCCAACTCTCACGTCGTTTCGATAGGATATGATTCTTGCTTGAGGGGTTACAAGCCATTTGATTGTCAGCAATTATAATCCTAGCGGTTACAATTACAGATGTGTGATCTGGCAGGGGGTATTGTTGTTGCTTTTTTGTGTATTTTTGTTTATGTGCATCTTTTCATGCTTCTATTTTTGAATATTTTTTCTTCGGATTGTTCAATGAGGTAAAAGGGGATCCCACATGTGGTCCGCAATTCATTAATTGCGGGAAAACGTTCCAGCTTAATCAGTGAACTCGATGTGTGTGTGTGTGTGTGTGTGTGTGTGTGTTTGTCCGTCGGCTACTACCTGTACTTGCTAGAGTAAAATCTGTTTAAAAACGCGTACTACAAAATGTACACATAAAAACAGGTACAGGTACATAACTTTTAAATTTACGTTCAGTGTGTTTGAAATAAATGCACTTTAAAGGAGTGATCATTTCATTTTTAGGGGAGCGCTGGAAGACTTTGCAAATAAATAGTTTGCAGACAGTTTTGGAGAAAGTAAAACAATTGCATGATGCTAGAGAAAATATATAGTTTGCAGATATATACATTTTGTTAAACTTTTCAGTTGATAATTATGAAAATTATTATGAATCGTTTTTGCACCAATCGTGCGCAATCGTTCCGATTATCTTTTAATCCCATCGGGGGATTCAGGAGAAATCTGGCCTGGCTTCAACCCACCCCCATCTTTTTTAAAGGTTCAGTGATGACTGATAATTGTATGGCATTATTTATACCAGTTACAAAGTGCTGGAAAATGCGTCTCACACCTTCGAGGAATCACAAACATCGAGACCCCATACACACTTTTTCTACGCATTTAAACTCTCGCAGCACTGCAATATTGGTTGATTTTTGTGTCATGGTAGCGAAATCGGATGGGAAGCTCGAGTCCCCCTCCAACTTTTCATGGGAAGGGCTGACACCCCCTGCCCATCCAATGTTTTCATTAGAAATCATTCTGAACGCGTCTGCTACATGAGCACTCTAGGAGTCCAAGAGCTTCCGGGACCCAGGCGGCCCCTGGACCCTCTCCTGATGTGTTTAGTTCGTCCCCCTCCACAAAATGCTTCCACCATCCATGTTTAAATTATATTGCATTTGTTGGTTGCACAGCTCATTTTGATGAAAATAAATGCAGGAAAATACATATCAGCTAGAGCTTTTATAAATTAAAAGCTTCTCGATGAAGGATGCCCCAGCAGCTACAATACTCCTCGCGTCCCTCATCGAGATTGGTCTAATCTTCCGGTTGTCTCTTTCTCCCAGTTTAGCTACATTTTGTATCCTAGACTAAAAGATAGTCTCTGAAGAAAGATTAAAATATTCATTTAAAAAAAAATAAAAATTAAGACGATATTCATTTGTAATAAAATAAATAAGATCCCAGAGAGACTGCTAACTTCAGAGAAGCTGCGGCTATCTTGACTGGCAAACTATCTAGACTGTGTGCTTGTCTTTGTCATCCGGACCCTGAAGTTTTATTATAACAGACTATGTGTATCCTTGTAAGTACTCTAAAAGTCTGAAGTAATATTTGAAAACTGAATCGTTTGTCGGCGATTGTCTAAGAAAATTTGTTAGATTGTCTCACGCCAAGAGATAAAAACAGTTTGCAAGAGAAACATCCTCAAGCTTCCCTCCTATTGAAGATCGCATAGCCGCTCTCTTAAACATCTGAAACTGAGGCGAACGTCTTTAGATAATGAAAAGAGGTACATCATACTGGTAAAAGGTATTCCCAAAATAGTGATATAATATTAATATTCCTTCACTTCAAGAAAACCCATCGAGCTAAATAATACATTAAACTTCTCAGCACTGATAAAGAATAGATAATACAGACTGCAAATAATCAGGATTTATCCGAAAAAAGACGTTCTCTCCTTTCCCCGTGCATCAAAAAGTACGAAAGCGTGCGTCGTAAACTGCAGTCGAATACTGCATCAATATTGTAATAACGATAAGTTGGTGTCAGTGATAAATGTGCAGGGAGTTATGACTCCAGATGTTGGCCGGTTCTTCAGGCAAGTTCAGTGGGTCATACACACTAGTATCAATTCATGTACGAATGCGTAGCCAACCTTGGATGCTCAGATAGATACTACGAATGATTAATGTTCACTGTTCTTAAGACTCCAGAATTGTGACTACTGTTGGAAAAAGTGTGCAACTCTAACATTATGGTTAAAAGAACATGATCAGTGATGCAGGTACGCCAATCTATGTTTTTGAGCTTGTCTTTCTGTTCATCTAGTAATATAATACCGTGCTGTATTTTTCCCCGCAAATATTTCACACTAATTGAGGTGATAAAGAAAAGGTTTTTTTTCCGAACTTGGTGTAACGCCAAAAATAGAGTGTCATTGCATTTTGGGAAGGTCAGCAAAATATGGAACTGGCTAAAACGCATGACACGCCATAACGGTGACATATGAGTGGAGGAAACGTTCACAATTTGACGAAACGGGGATTAGATAATTAGACGAAACGTTTGATCCAAACGGTGACACTTTTTGGATACAACGGTGACAACAAGAGCTTATATCCATCAATCATTACATTGAATTGGCCGTAGATTTTCGTCACCGTTTTAGCTACTACCCATAAAACGATGATGTCACAACATGGGGAACGCATAGCAATTAATTGTCGAGTTCGAGTAAGTAAACTTTTCGGCAAATACACTGTAGCTAACCGCCCATTATTTGCAGTAGGATTTTGCCGTTATGCTTGTCTTCATCACAGATCAATAATCAGAGAATAAAAGCGAGAGGTTCTATACTTATGTCTCTCCTATACCTACAAGCCCTGCTGCTTTCTCTTATTTTAACAACTTTGTTTTTACTTGTTTATCTTCCCAGCGGTTCTGATCTCGAACACGTTCGAATACTGAAAAAACATAAAACCTCATCATATCTATTTTGCATACATGCGTTTGCATTGAAACCTTCGAAAACTATTTACATTATCTTATTCGATACATGCTTCATATTTCCAGATGTCATACTTCACGACTGTGCTCTGAAACATTACATCTGCATGAGACGAGCTATTCCTTAACGCCTTAATGTCAAAGTTGCAAGTTAGCGCTAGTTACATAAATGCTGACTCGACTGTATCGTGCCAAGGGCAAGGAGAGACGCACTTGATGACTGTCTGAAGAAAGTTGTTGGTTGGCTTCAAAGTCTTTAATTCCTGAAGCTGAAACAACACGTAGAAGCCCTTATCATTGAGCTTATTTCTTGAAAACGTATCTGTTTGATTAATGCCGACTTTGTTTGATTTCCGTGGTCTTATTAACAAACAAAGGTACGCAAAAGTATGATTGTATTTCCGAGAGTGGCCAAACTGCTGATAGGGAACCATATTAGTGCTATGACATACTATAGTGCTCATAGAATTCTGCAAGAAATGCTCCTTCTGAATGACAGTCCCACATCTTACGTGTCTTTAACATTTGATATTTAGTGTCCTTAATAAAACATATCTGTCCTCTGTATATGCATTCTATGGTTTTGTCAACTGTCGCAGTATAATGTGAGATAAATCAGATGACCTACACCCATATGGTTTCTGTGGACTTGTATTAACACAATAAGATGTGAATTCAGTATCAAGGAACCTGCAATCAGCAATTGTAGCCAATTTTTGAGTATATCGATCTGGTTAGTTTACGAATTATAATTCAGTCATATTGACTGCTGACAAGGAATTTGAATTTATTTCACTTTTGGGGCCTGAAGCCGACATGACAATCCTCTCTGTTGGTGATGTCAGATGTTTTCTCTTCAGAGAAACTATCAATGTGAGATTTGGAGTATCGTTATAGCAGCGTATACATGTAGGCTTGACTGTCAGAAATTTCGGCGAGTTGTGAGTTCGAATCCTTCATTGGTTTGTGGTCATTGACTTCCGTTCAACCCAGAAATTGTTTCTTATGATGATTTAGCGAAAGAAAAGTAGTGATCAAGCTTCATTCATTCTTGTGAAATGTTGGTCTTATCTTTTTTTGCCCAACAGAAAATTGACTATAACACGTGTGTGAACAACATTGAAACAGGAGATTGGCAAAAGTGACTGGCATTATAGCAAATAACTAAACTGATTTCGTTTGACTTTGAAACACTCGTACATGGACCCGAGATACCAACAATTCTAGAGCACAGCATGACCGACGGGACATTATAAAAAAACTGGGCATTCTACATTACAGAGTTCATTGTTATCCTTCAAATTGTGGTTTCAATGACAAATACTGATAGAAGGAAACACGTCAATTGTCTCTGCTGGAGTAACATTGTATATCAACACTGAACATGCAAGCTACAATTCCATAACGTTTTTCGTCAGTTACCTTTACTTTAATTCACAGTGTTTTATCAGAATACAAACCCTCTTTTAATGATCAAAACTTTTAACTTGGAAATTGTTACATTACGTACACAAACTTTCCTCACAGCAACTTCAAAAGGCTTGACAGGCGGATAATACGGTTTGTCTGTTCTTTCTTTGAGACAGTATCCTCCCAGCGTGCTCGTGTGGTCGCACTCGTGTGCTCCTTCCTGACGTCACTTTAATATTCCTCTCTGTTTTTCTGCCAGACTGTGATCATACGGTTACAGGCTGTCGTGCGCCATACCACGTTCTACTTGATGAGTCGAACTCACCTGACCGTAAGCTGTGTTCCGAGAAACTGCAACTGATTCAGGTGTTGTTACAGGAAATTGGACGAAGAGACAAGATGTATGGCACGAACATTGAAAATCGTCATTTCCTCAATCGATTTAACAAATCTCACTGACGAAGACGTTTTGGCGAATGCGGTCTAGTTAGGCCAGAGAAATCAAGTTCTTTGTCAAAGTCGGGATCTGATTTGAGTATTTTGTAACGCCAGGCAAGGAAACAGTTCGTGAATATGGCGTCAAAGACAGAGCATAGAAGCTGTTTAAGGGAGTCGCGGAATCAGCGAACCGTGTGTGTGTGTTACAGATAGTATTCTCAACGTCTTTTGTTTATTAATTTCCTGAAATGCTGTGTACGAGAAGCATAATAGAATTAAACGTGTTTGGGGTCTCTAGCACGTGGTACATAAGAATGAAATAACGTCCACAATTTGCGTGAACATACCTACAACAAAATGCAACCATATTGTGGTACATTTCGATACTAGTGAATGGAATACATGTATCAAATGAGATAATTTCTGATGGAAATAGCAATTCAACTGTCGGTTGATTTCCCAGGTCAGTCTCTTTAGACTTAGAAATTCCGAAACAAATCGCAGCTCTGTATCTGAATATGTTCTGTTTAATAAAATGAATACAAGTTGGATATTAAGATGTTGCCAAAAGTATCGTGCACGTCAGTCCTTCGAGGAGCAAATAGTGACAGGCATGCGATCCACAACAACACACAAACAAATGTTTTTCAGTGACATCCACAAAGCATAACTTCGATTTTTAGGGAAGACACGGACATACAAATCGCAAATTTCTACGACATTTGGGGACATGTCTATAACAGTGAAATGGAATATTAAATGAGAACGTTCATCACATAATTAGCATTCCAAGTAAAATACTTCCGATTGATTGCTCACGCGGGTATCCACAACCTTATGGCTGCCAACACGTCTAATTGCAACCTGATATCCTAACAATTATGACAATCTAGTGTTTATTTAGATGGTGCTAACGTGAACCGAAACATCTTGCGCATTGATTTGAAAAGCGTTGCATCTCTTTAACTCTTGCAAATGCATATGAGTAAATAGGGCCCCATACACACCAATATTCTTTTAGTGTCATCCACAAAGTATAATTACGTTTTCAGGGAAGATGCAGGCAATTCTACCCCGACAACTGAACATAACAGAAAAACTGGAGACCACTCCTGGCTTGGCAAGCGACCAAAATATAATAAAGTCGACGTTCCTTGGGAATAATGTCAATGCACCAAAGATTAGGTTGCATTTTGGTCTGCCAATATAACATTGAAGTATTGGTACATATGACTGTGCGGTAGGAAAATCATCACAGTCTGCTCTATAGCCCTTTCGCCTTGAATCATAAATACGTACATGTTCCTGCAGAATCATACTGATGGTAACAGCAAGAGCATTTGTTTGGGCGTCTATCGAGTAAAATAATGCGTCTAACATTTTATTTCTTCAATTGTTCAACGATCACGTTTTGAATCGTCATGCTCTACGAATTAATTGCACTTTGAAGACTGAAACGTAGCCAATTTCTGTGAAAAGAAAGAAGTGGAAGTCAGTCTGTTAAGATTTGTGGAATCATAAGTGAAACAGTTAATTTTACATTATGTTTACTCCACATTATCCAAGAACAGAGAAACCCTTACTTTTAGTTGTCGTCAGTGTAAATTGTCAGCTGGGTGGATTTGGAAAAATAGAGTAAAGTACATTGTCCGAAGGGAGAACAGTACCGCAGTGAGGATTGACCTCGCACCTGGGAAAAGTAGAGTAAAGTACCTTGTCCGAAGGGAGAACAGTGCCTCAGCGAGGATTGAACTAGCACCTATGAAACGTAAAGTAAAGTTCCTTGTCCAAAGGGAGACAGTGCCTTGGTGAGAATTGTA
>JAUELE010240377.1:0-11421 GCA_031471655.1 Diodora aspera
TGGGAGGGTGAGGTGGAGGATGTGAGGGTGCACTGGTTGGCTGCCTGACAGACAAGACTAGATCCAAGGGGGTGGGAGTTGAAGGAGGAGAGGGTGCACTGGTGGTCTGTCTGACAGACAAGACTAGATCCAGGGTATGGGAGTGGGAGGAGGAGAGGGTGCACTGGTGGTCTGCCTGACAGACAAGACTAGATCCAAGGGGGTGGGAGCGGAAGGAGGAGAGGGTGCACTGGTGGTCTGCCTGACAGACAAAACTAGATCCAGGGAGTGAGAGTGGGAGGAAGAGAGGGTGCACTGGTGGTCTGCCTGACAGACAAGACTAGATCCAAGGGGGTGGGAGTGGAAGGAGGAGAGGGTGCACTGGTAGTCTGCCTGACAGACAAGACTAGATCCATGGGGGCGGGAGTGAGAGGAGGAGAGGGTGCACTGGTGGTCTGTCTGACAGACAAGACTAGATCCAAGGGGTCTGAGTGGGAGTGGGGGAGGAGAGGATGCACTGCAGTCTGCCTGACAGACAAGCCTAGATCCACAGGTTGGGAGTGGGAGGAGGAGAGGGTGCACGGGTGGTCTGTCTGACAGACACTGTAATGTTTTTCTCAAGAAAAAAGAACCTGGTGATAAAAGTTAAAGTTGGATATGTGCTCCTGAATGCTGGTGCTATCTGTGTGAAATAAGTAACATAAATCATACATCGTAAAAATATATGCCTAATTATATAATGCTGTATTCCCTTATTTCCAGCATATGCAGACAGATTTATTTTCTACTTTTAAATGGCCAGCCTCATTCTGAACTTTTCTCTGAGGGTTTATAGAAGAATATTTCATTGATTTCTAAATGCTTTCCAAATATGTGCTAGATCATTTATTTGCTTACAAATATTTTCAAGGTTCTGTTGGAAAGTTTGGAATGTTTTTTACTTATTTTATAGCATGGTGGTCCCAAAATAAATTAAGTTATTCAAGAGGCTATAAAACCGACAAACAACAGTCGCTGCAAAAATAACGGTCTTGCAGTAAATGTAATAACTGTGCTGGTATGCACTTCTTACACAATGTCAGTCTGAGGGCGCTGCCAAGTAACATGAAAAGATGTGGTGAAAGTGGATGCCCAACACTCTAATAAGGTGTTTAACTCTGACAGATGGTATGTTCAACACAAACCTAGGATGTGCACAATAAACATGCAGATTGGCTGTGAATTTCATGCACCTGAACAAAACACATCATTTGCCAACTATTTCCAGTACCCAAGAAAAGCATACAGTATCACATGCATGTTCAAATGGTTTCTTTCTTCCATACAAACAGGGGATTAAGTTTGTTGTTCCCGAACAGTCTTACTTAAAGCTACTGCATCAACAATTCTTAATGTAGTTAATTTTCTTCACATAGAAGCATGTATAGAAGGCAGGTTTGTACTTTCTCGAGAGATGTGTTGGGGGTAAAACAGGAAGCACAGTATAAAATCTCTATTCTGGAAAGAAGTCCTTAAAGGTAGCAGTCAAAACAAATCATCTTTGTTGACAAAACATCCATCTTTGGAACAAGTATCTACAAACAAATAGTCTTCTACTGGTTTTGGCTTAATATCAGTTATATAGAGAGAGGCACATTAATAAACACTGACATCTTGTGACCGTGCCAAATTACTTACTAACCAGAAATCAACCAACTATCTAAATATAGAACCTTATAACCGACTTGAACTTCAAGATTTACCATCAAAATTCCTATACAATTTGAAGTAAAGGCTCTATAATGTTACTCTAGTTGTGATAACGTTCAATTCCAATTAAAATACAATGAATGGATAAGTAAAATCTGGATCATTAAAAATTCTGTTTAAGTAAAGCATGTTCTGTGGTTCCGGCATGTTTCTTCTTCATTTATCATTATTTTGATATGGATAAGTAAAAACACTTAAGTAAAAATTCCAGAAAATAAAATGATTTTCAAGGTCCTTTCAATCAGTCAAGTGAGTAAGTTCCATCGGATAAGTAAAATACACAAGTGATCATGCCAATTAACATTAACTGACTCAACACATTACCCAGTTTTCATTACGTTGTATTGCACTTGTTCATAAAGACTTAAGTGATTCCCAATGTGTCTGTGTGCAAACTGATGAGGGAAAAACTTCGAACAAGCCCTGTAATTTCATGTCTTTTTCTTATCTTCATTTCTTATTCTGACTGCTTGGTTTTGGTTCGGATAAGTGAAATATCGGAAAAGTCCATTGTCCCTTGAAATTTTACTTATCCAGATTCCACTGTAGTACAATTTGTTAAACACAAAACAACTCACAAGCTTCACAATCTGAAATAATATTCCGAAAGATGGACTGAATCAAAAACATGTTGACATTCAGCATATCAAATATATCAGTGAACAACAGTATGATACACATGTTAACTTCACTTAAAATACTGTGTCCCTGTAACACAATACCTTTGTCCTGTTCATCTGTGCCAGAAACATATGTTACTGGTAATAAACACCTCGCCTGACATCAGCTATTATTTATGTGTTTGTGTGTTTATCAATGAGAGTATTTCTCTATTGAAATGAAACAAGGAACTTTGCATAACTTACCGGATACACTTACCATATACACAGGTAACTATGACAACTAAAGTCTGTGTGCTGTATATTTATGAGGAAGTTAATGGATTCTTGCCCTTATTTGGCAAGAGCTTTTAAAATTTTCCTTGCAGAATTTTTATCATAATACAGACATATACAGTTGCTATCAGGATACTGCTAAATGCAATAGTGCTGTAAAAGGTTGAGGGGTTGTAGTTAAGCGATCTGAAGGTTGAACAGATTTCTAAGTTAAACATTCTAATCTTGAAAAGGACAGGACCTTCATGAATTTACCATCATTATCATTTTGAATGTAAATAGAGGGGTTACAAATTTTCACACAAGGCTAAAACAATATTGATAAAATTTTGAATTTGTTTTCATGGTAACGAAAATAGATTGAAACTGTGCAGCATTTTGTGATCTATTAAGGTAAAAACATGAATCTAATAGGACAGTCTTGTTTGGGGGTATTTAAACCAGAAAAGCATAAGAAATGTTAACAATTAATTCAAGGTAAAAATAAATTGTATGGTCACAATAAATAGCAATCTAAAAGCACCTATATCTGTCAAAGTTGCAATATCAAGAAATTACTTTTATGAAGTTACAAAGAGTGTATCTGCTCTATGTGCTTCTACGGGTTAATTAGAAATTTAAAAACAAGTCTTCTCACTGTACTGGATGTAATTAGCGTGGCTGGCTCATTTACAGCGCAAACTATGAATGAACATCATCACAGAAAGAACACATGTGGATGGCCATCTCATCCGTTGATCAACCCCAGAGCAATTAGGAATAATTATCAGGTTCTCACAAGGCAACATGAAGCGAATGTTGTGTAGCAATACTTCTTCAAGGTCAGACGGCTTGCCAAACATTCCAGACTGCATGAAGTAGATATATAAATATGTCATGAAACCGTCCAAAATATTTGTTGACTGACTTAATGTTCTAATTAAGTTGCTGGCTTCATGTTTTTGGTATTCTGATGATGATGATGATGATGATGATGATAAGATTGAAGAGAGGAAGAGGAAGCAGAGAAAGATTGCAACAAATCCAATTAGGGGTGGCACCAGGTTCAATGACGTGGGGGCCGAGGTCCCCAACAAGGGGTCTGAAATCCCCGACAAATGCACAAATTTTCAAGTAACACAGTAAAATACACTCATTTACTTCGACATTTTCCCCAACGAATTGCTATATGGTGATGATGACAACTATAACAAAGAAGAGAGGAAGGGGACGCAGAGAAAGACTAGACAGTACAATCCAATATTTGCAGTATATATTAATATACAAATATATATCCCTAAACCACTGTAGTTCCAGCATGACTTAACTCGTCAATGAAAAGTAAAACATTTGTACAATGTTTAAATACTTTCTAACTTAAGCTTAGAGTTATTAGTTTCTGTTTTGACATGATATCCAAACAATTCAATTCTTCTACATGTAAATCGCAGTAACCATAGGCCACAGGCTGTTCACAAAATGAAGGTTGAAAATGGGATGACACTGACATTGGTACCAAACATTCTATAGCCATTCAAGATCCAGAGAAATCAACATAAACATACAATAGCACCAGGAAACCGTTTTCCCCCCCGGGCTACTGGTGATACAGGAATCTGTTATTGACCCTGGTCAACTGATTAATATTGGTCACTATTGACCATGGTCCACATTGCTTGAAACAGTACCCCATGGTAACAGAGAAAACATGGCTCTTGGGCAATGGCCATCTTTATTAATCTCATGAGCGACTTTAATGAACTTTGTTTGCTTAAGGCTGCTATGCAAGAAGATACTGCTGCTATATAACTGAGTGACAGGAGAGAGTTATTATAGGTGCCTAGTCCTGAAGTTCTGCAGAGGCAGCTGTGTCTGTGATTGCTTATTGCAGATGAGATTATATTGCATTTGACACATGATTCTTTGCCCGATTCCTTATACGTTTTACTTGTAACAGTATCATTTAATGTACTCAAGGATATTTAATTATGTAGACAGTGCTCTTGTACTCTTCTCAGTTGATTGTATGTTGTAGATACCCTTTAATTATACTTTACATTACTCTGGTATATAACATGGCATACACAGTATCTCTCAGTAATAGATCGTAACTGGCAGGTCTATCTGTATGTTTAAGGAGCTCTCTTCATAATCTGCACAATCTGAGGCAAAGTCAGTTCCTGTAGGAAGGATGCAGCTTGCACAACCAGTGGAGAACTGGAGGACTGGATGTTGTGAAATCAATGAACTAAAACTGAGACTGATGAAGCAGTCAGTGGTCAGTGATGAGTGGTCAGTGATGAGTGGCCAGTGATGAGTGGTCAGTGATGAGTGGCCAGTGATGAGTGGTCAGTGATGAGTGGCCAGAGTAAGATAAAGTTTACTCACAATTTAATGGAGAGGGGTTTGGGGTTCGTCCCAACCCACCCACCTGAAACCTAACTCCCTCTACCCCTAGAAGCTACTGGATTGTTCCAGCGCCAATTAAACCCTAGTTGGGGACCAATGTCATCATGGTACTGCATTATCAATCTCTTTCTTATTATTTAAAGAAATAAAACCTGGCAATGCAATTTTATAAACAGTGCTCATTTTGACAATGCAACAGTGTTCCTTTAACAAACTTTCCAAAACAGGTAAGTGCTTGAGAGGTACCCACAAATCAAGTAACACATACAGGAATGTGGAATGCATCCAGGATTTTCTTCTAAATTTCCAGCTGCACTTACACACACCTCAAATTGAGTACAAAAAGAGCAAACTGATGCATCCGACATTGCACTTCACTTATTAATAATAACAAAGGTCAGTGGAGTAAAGTAGCATCAACAGCACTAGTTAGGACTGAACCAGCGACGTCATCAGATTGCAAGTCCAATGCCTGTTGCTCACAACTACTGGCCCTTCTACAATGATTTTGCTAAAAATGTGGACACACGGTTATTAGTTCACTAATTCTGTTTGCAACCATTCTGGTTAAGAACCTTCAAGAAAACTTTAAACTATCAGAAATTGTGCCGGCAGAGACAAGGTATAAGGTATATCAGTCAGCAGCAGCCACACGTCTATCAAATCTCCAATAAATAGGTTATAAACTGCCCAACCTCAGATTAACTGTTGCTTTAGGAGCACTAAAAGACAGAGTACAGTAGTCTGGATCACATCTTGTGCTACAACTGGTTGAACAAACAATAAGCACAGGTACAAGTTATGTATCAGGCATTTGGAATGTAAAACCTAGTGTTCATATGTGTGAAAAGAAAGTTAATGATAGTGCTCTTCCTTTATCCTGGTCTATTTCTCTACCTCTCTCTGTAAGTCATGACCAGATCACTACACCTATACATGATTACACATAATATATGTTCCCAGAGTTTGTGTATTTAAAATACAGTGGACTCTGTACAAACCGGCCTCTGAGTAGTCCACCATTCTGTCAAAACCGGCATAAAAGTGTGGTCCCAGCGAATTCTAGTTTAAATATCATGTAAAATACTCTGGACAATCTGGCCTCCGTCTATTCCAGATTTCGGCATGCACTTTTAGTACCAAACATCATTTTCAAATGAAAAACACTCTGTCGAAACCGGCATCATAGACTGACTGGCAGCATCCATTACCATAATCTCTGTAAAAGCAAACTAATTCACTGTCCGCCGAGATCTAACTACTCGTGACAACGCGCATTCATCAGTTGTTGTGTCTGCTTATTTGTTAGATACACAACTCATTAGTGATAACAAGAATGACAACATAATAATTGGTGTTTTAAACATGTCATCACTTGGAAATATGTTCAGTGATCTTGTTCATTCGGCAAAATGTCACTCACTGACAGGTCAGTCGCCAGCGGCAGTCTCTCTAGAAACCGGCACTCTGTCTAAACCGGCATTGTCCCCAGTCCTGATGCCGTTTAGACAGAGCTAGTCCACTATACGAGTTAGATTCACTTAGCGCATTGAATTCAAGTTTCGAAATATTACTTTAAATAACCTTGGTTTTCTTATTTCAGTTACATGCAGGTGAACATCTCTACGTTTTGAAGTGCAAATCCTGTATACACTACCATAAATTGTTATGTGTATATATATATGTACAGATGTCTTATGTGATAATACCCACCATGATCTGGTAAGACTGCAGACATGACAACTATTTCTCCACAAAGACTGTTATGTAATGTTTAATGTGACAACACAAGTCAGATATATTCATTTTTCAGTTGCATTTCAGAAAATAAATACCATGTGGTGTTTCAAGCTATCCTCACTAAATTTAACTGAATTTGGTCCTAGAATTTAGCAACCTATGAATCGATTTGTTACTGATCAATCAGATAGCTTTAATTGCCCATGTACTTTGACCTGCTATTTACATGTACCTTGTTTTTGTGCAAGCATAAACTAAATTTATCAGTTCATTCTAAAAAAATTCAAAGTTTACTAACTTAAGGAGTTTACAATAATATGTCTTACTAGTCTTCAAAACTCATCCTTAAAATTGTCTGATTTCCAAATTCAAAATAGTCATGCATTTATAACTCATGCTTTAAAGTCAGTCATAAACCTCATAAATAAATTTACCAGTTTTCACAGGGGATTTTAACTTTTTCAAAGCTTAGTTTACAATCTAAACCCATTAATTTAGCGGATTTAGTAATTTTAATCAAACTTTTCCAGTTTGCCCACTGAGTACAGATGGATATCTATAAATGAAAATGTAGAAGGTATGATGTCTATCTGTGAAAAGTGTTTTAGAAAAAAGGACACTGTTTACAATCTTATATCACATGGTTTTCATGCAGTCATGTTATAAATTCTGAATATTAACATAGACAGATGATGTGAAATGAACAGAGAACACTGTCACTACAAGCACGGCTTGGAAGACTGCAGGAAGCTGGTATTATCTTTTCTACTAGTGGCATAGCAAATCTGCATCAGATCTCTATATTATAAATAATACGCCACTAAATGTACCTAAAATACTTGATCATGAGGCAGTTATAACTCCCTATACATGTATACAGTGCACTGATAGCCACACAAAATCATATCAGATCCTTGCATTATACTACTCAAAAGAGTTGAGTTAAATGGATTTTTACATTGCAGGGGGCAATATTTCAGCCATAGCGCAATGTGATGTGCAAGAGGCACACCAGGAAAAGGGACAACACAGGATTGATAGTAAGCAAGAAAGCAAAGGATCCCCATTTTAGTCGCCTAATACGACAAGCATTGGGTTACTGAAGCCATATTCTATCTCAGTGACACTACATCACTCTCCGGAAGCCCCACGGGGTTCTACTCAATCAAACATAGTGATAACACTAAATTCTATTTACAAGAAGCAGAGCATCCCAAATCCACACTTGTCACATGCCAATGTGTGCAATGTTTAAAGTAAATGTTTAATGTAAATGCTGCATGTGCGTATACATCATGAATTTCTCATGAAGCAAATTTTCCTTAAATTTAATAGGCCTAAATTAACTCATTAAAACACCCTAACAGCAACTTAAAGCAAACTTTTATACAGCAAAATTGATTATATCATTTAACATTTACATCAGGTTTGACTCTTAACTTCTTCTGAGTAGGTATATTAATACCAAATAAAACAATCAAATTAAACATATAAACGGTGTGAAATGAATCTGCAGAAAAGTAATGCCAGCTCCGCAACTGTCTGCTCACCCTCAAAGTCATCTGATTTCATCTCTTAAGTAATTTGTTATCCTGGTACAGTTGCATGTTTCTTTACATTACTTACATGTATCGTCTTCACTTGCAGTGAGTGCAATGTGTTTTGAATACACATTAATTATGTTTCACTTGTGTCAAGAATGTTTTGCAATATGAACAGCTGGTAGTAAGTGCAAACATTAACAGGACGGGCTCACAAGTGCAGGTGTCCTCCGATGTAGCCTTTAGAGTTTCTTGTGAAAATTCACACCATTACAGGTTGTTATTATCAAGAGTGATAGGTCACGTTTTATATATACTGTTGATTGCTTTCACGAGGTCGTAACCTTGGGTCATGAGAACCAACTGATTGTTTATTGATAAAGATTGATTCATTGACAAAGGAAATATCATGTTTCACAGTATTTTTGTGCAGTTCCTCTTATTTTACTGTATGTCTGATTGAGATGTTGATATACCGAAAACAGTATAAATCTGAAATTACAATGGCACACTGCAAAACTCTGACATGTTCGAGATAAATGCATTTAATTTGTGCAATTTCTTGGTTAGCCAAGTAAAGAACTGTTCATCTGTCTGCAGCTGTATCAAAGTATTCAATCAAACATGAATGGCACTAAAGTAATTGTAAGACTTTTTGTGTGCCCACTGATCTCTACACAATGCATTCTATAAAACATTAGGCCTGGCAAGAATACATTGAAACCTTAAATACTTCTTCGTCCAATAAAATAATCTAATTTGTACCAGAGCCATTATTTTTTAGCCCTCACCACCACTGTTATCATCCTCCTCCTCCTCTTCCTCTTCATCCTCAAGCTCATCAACCTCATACTTATCCATATCCTACACATACTCTTCCACATACTCATTGGTCTCCTCTTTTTCCTCACACTCATCCTCTTCCTCATCATCATCATGCTTGCCTTATACCCTCCACCTTCAACCTCATACTCCTCTTCAAACTCATCATCATCATCCTTAACCTCATACTTCTCCTCCTTAAAATGATCATCTTTATCTTCATCTCCTCAAACACATAGTCCTCCTCCTCAATCTCATACTGTTCCTCCTCCTCACATGCCTCCTCAAACTGCTCATCTCATCTTCATCCTCATACTCATCCTCATCATCCTTCTCCCCAAGCTCATCCTCTTCATCACACTCATTTTTATCATCATTATCATTAGCATCATCATCCTCAAAGCAGTCCTCCTCATCCCCATCCCAATAAATCTATTATGTATTTTCATCATCTTTATACTTTATCCTTCTTCTCCTTTTGCTCCTCAGAAGCAGTAGCAGAACAATAACCCTTATCATCTTCACCAGCATCATTGGAAGGATTAAACCCGCATAAAAGAACAGGATGTGGATAACTAAAGGTTTACATTTTAGTTTTAAAAACTGAAAGAGATTGAATTTAAAATATTTACAGAGGACTCTACTTCTGTTTCCTTGCCAGGGGAGGGGCTGGGCTATAAAATTTTCTTTGTTTAGCAAAGCTGCTAATTTTACACAACTGCCAAAGTCAGGACAAACAAAATAACCATTTCCCAATTACATCTTACTGCTGAGGTTACCCCAACCAGATTTTAAACTGTTATAGTTAGCCATCTAAAAACAGAATTCTGACATAAAATATTTCACTGGCAATTTACTTTCACATCTTGTCAAAAGTAGTCCAGGCCAAGGCAGTTTAATTGTAGGCAGAAAGCAGTTAATTAGCAATTCTGGGAAAGACGTTTTTCTTATAAAACAGGTCAGGCCAACATATATTTAACTGAAAAGAGCAAAAGGCTGATACAGATCTCTATTATTTTAAGTAAATTGACTTTGGTTAATAGGAGACAGCGAATGCAATTAATTGGGGTTCCTTCGGGGCAAGTTTAGCCCAGAAAATACCAGGGCAGTTACTCCAAGGCCACAGGCCTACATCATTATTACAACAGGGCAACCTTACTCTTTGATACATACTTGGGACAAATGTTATATGTAAGCATTAGACATGTGTCAAGACTATGTAAGGTTGTATAGTTGCTTAAATATATGTAAAGCAGAGACAGAATGTACATTGAGCCCAAGCAAGAAGAATAGAAGAGTTGGTTGAGGTTCGGTTCTCTATCACTTGGTTCAGTCTTGATACAATTCTATACAAACAACCTAACTGTAGTCAGCTTAATGACTAATTTGTTTGGGGAAGACCATTTTTCTGGAAACACCTCTTTTCATAAATAGTCCTAAGTGTTGAAACAGCTGTCAGCACTTCATCAAGTTTGCATCATTTTCCTGTACAGGATGAAAAGAAACAAGTACATAAAATGTAATGTCTTCTGACACGTGATCAATCATGCTGACTACTTTTACAGGTTGGCAGAACAGCGTGTCTAAAAAAGAAATGTTTGCACACAGGGATTGAAGAATAAAAAGATTACATGCAAGACAGAAGTTGTCATCATCTATAGAAGTCAACAGCCCGAAGGAAAATATGCACTGGTGCGCAGCCCTTTGATATAAATAATTGCAATAATAATGATAATGAGGCCACTTATATCACGCCAAACTTCCCACCACGAAGGGGCATGTTCAAAGTGCTCCACATTATTACCCTGGTCATTCCAACAATATACAATCAAGAGCATATCACAACTCCCAAGGAAGTATACAACCCAAGCTACCTGTTAGGTGCTAGAAGGTTAACTTTCACAACTGCCATCACATTCCAACCAAGTACCCAATTTCAGCTGGGTGGACTGAAGCAATTTAAGTGCAAAGTTACTTGCCCAAGGTGACACCACTGACATAGTAAGAGTCTCAGTGTGAGGCAGGGTCAAATCCTTGAAGTCCTGGAAGCTTTCCACACCAGCCGATCACCCATCCAACTACTCTCAGGGCTCTACATTGCTTAACTTTGCAAGCTTGTGACTTGTGTGCATTGCACTAGACCAACTTACCTTTCAAATAAAGTATTTAAATTGTTTCTAATGTATCATTATATCATATTAAATTATACAAAATCTAAAAACAGGCTGAATATAGAGTGGACATCACCAAATGAAAGTAACATTTAATATTTTCTTTGCTTGCATCCAAAGTGTATGTAAGTATAT
>JAUELE010240388.1:0-11421 GCA_031471655.1 Diodora aspera
GCATTTATGGTGAAAGTCTGTAAGTTACATGGAAACAAAGACCTATGTTTGCCCAGTATTGAATTGGTGCACATATACAAACTCGCTCAAAAGTTAAGCACCACCAGAATGTTATGTCATAGTTGACATGAACATTACTGTCAAGCATCAGCTGCCATATGAAGACCAGTTACAATGTAAAATCTGTATTTGTAAGACAGGTGAAAAATGAAGACATGAATTGAACATTTCATATGTTATGATCAACGTTTCCATGCTGTTTTTTTTTAACAAATTCAGTCGCGTAGAAAGATAGCTCCTGTACCATAAGCGTTCAACTGATTATAATCACAAAGGTGATAAAACGATTTGTAAACCATCTGTCCTTGTTCACACGAATGGGTTTCAGTATCGGGTATTACCCCTCTCGTACGAATACAAGTTTTAACAAGCCTCCTCGTGTTGGATATAAGTCTTCTGCTTTGCATCTGAGGAATATTGTTCCATTCCTCCTGGAGTGCCTGTGCAAGTTCTGCAAGATGTTTAACATCAGGTTCCCTAGCTCGCACGTTACGGCCTAACACGTCCCATAAATGGTCAATGGGATTCAGATCGGGACTTCTTCCTGCCAAGGGAGAATGTCAATGGCGTTAACGTGAAGTTAATCCCTTAATGCATGGGATCTGTGAGGCCGGGCATTATCATCCATGCATATTGGACGGTTTGCAAACGGGTGATTTTCAAAATGAGGCACAACTTCGCTTTCAATGATCTGATTTTGGTACCTTTGTCCATTGAGGTTGCCTTGCATTTAGACAAGATCAAGCTTACAATTGTAAGAACAGCAACCCCAGACCATAACAGATCCACAACCGAAGGGAATTTCTGGCTGGATGTTGTGCTGAATGTAGGCAGTTCCTCGTGGTCGCCATATCCGGGCTATTCCATCAACCACGTGTAACAAAACCGGCTTTCATCCGACCAACAACTCGCATCCATGTCCGGATGTTCCAGCCGCGTCTTGTGGTGCACGATTGCAACCGCTGGTGCATATGTCTCGGGATTAGGAGAGTGCATGTTACTTTGCCAGGTGGAAAACAAACAACACTATTTGTTACCTGCACAAGGATTGACTGTAAACAAAGGTCAATTAAAATGTCCCGGAAGTTAATCATTTTACCTGGAAGTTAATTATGCTGATAGCATCTTTCCTGTCAAGTTTGTCAAGCACACCTTTTTTTCGTCTTAGGGGCAAGGAAGGAGCATGGTAAATAGGGGACGCAAATAGGGCTTGTGCCACTGAACGCTTTAAAATTTGGCTCCCCATCCCCGCCATTCTGCGCCTAGTGGCGACCCTGGATGGGTGTCAGCTGTTTAGACAGTAGTGCACTTCAAGTGCTTGTCCTAGTTGCTATTTTCGATTGCCACGCCCCTATTTTTCAAATGGGTATCGATCACACTTTTGATAAAAACTGCAGAACTGTTTACCTTGACAATCGATAGAAAATAAGAAAGAGTATGTTTTTGCTGAATGATTTATTCCCTTTGCCATCCTCTTTATACCACGTATTATCGTAATGGTTGTATTGATTTGTGACTGGTTGTCTAGCTTTCTGGGCAACCAGGATCGATTCAAAAGATACACTATCGATTCAGGTATACTTCACTGCATAATATTCTAAAACAATGGCAAATATAAATATGAATATTCACTAATCTTGAAATATATATACAGATATTGGGAAAACATGATATACTGCAAGTACCGATTACCCAGGTGCTACCAACGATTTTGAATTATTGTCTTCATTGCAAACAGAACATGATGTGTTGAAGAAAGTGTAAGTGTGCACGCAGTCCATAATTAATTTGATTCTTTGAAGGACTGGTTGTTTGTTTTCAACTGTAGACAAACATCTCTGAATTGTGTTTGAAATACGTTTCCTCAGTGACTGTACAAAGAAGCATTGTTTGGAGGAAAGACGTTCAATTACAAGACCGTCGTAGAGACGTCTCGTGTCGCTATTGTATTTACATTCTTAGTGTAGTGTTGGGAAACAAGACACGCAAATCATTTGTGTTAATGTGTATACCTGTAAACATGGAACTCTCTAGGTGGGTGGGTGAGAGAGAGAGGGGGAAGGAGAGAGGGAGAAAGAAGGAGAGAGAGAAAGGAGAGAAAAGGGGTGAAAGAGAAGGAAGGGAGCAAAAGAGAGAGAGAAAAAAAAAGAGAAATAACCAAAAGTCAAGAGAATGGGAGAAAGGGAAAGAAGAAAAAGAGTGAAATGAGAAGAGATAGAAATAATGAGAGAAAGCATGACAAAGGGAAAGAGAAAAGACAGGAAAAAAGAAAGAAGAGAGAACGAAAGATAGAAGTTGCTCTGTCAGGTGTTTATTGTCCATTGATTCGCTCATCTTTCTAAATAATGAATGTGTGTTTTTGTTGGTGTTCAATGGTGTGATACCAAAACACGTCAATTCCTTGAAGAAAGGCGTCCTGTTGTCGTATCCTATTGTGCTACGCCCAGTGCCACTGGGTCAGCGTCAGAAAATCATTTCATACCGATTAGGTGCTGTATGTTAAGCCTGCTAACTATTTGAGGTTTGTAAGCAGCATACAGCAACCGCACACTGGCGTCACTGAGATGGTGTCACCCAGTGCGGTTAACTCATGGTGTCACTCCACACTCAGTCGATCGCCTTCCATACCAGACAATACAGAATCCTTTGTACTTATACAGATGGTACTCGTAATTTGTCATTTCCGGATATCCCTGAATGTAATGAACAATAGAATAACGTCAGATGAAAATTAATCACATCAAAAGTATAGACAGTCGTTTCTTGTCATCCGGCGCCACCTCCCTCTAACGACGTCAAATTGTATGCATAACAGTTTTTCTTTTAATTGTATGATCGACAATTAAAAGTTTAATATGTGCAATAAGAAAAAGTAGTCTTACTGCGTCGATGATTTTGTTATTTTTGAACAACGAGTTATCTATACGTAACAAACACACAAATATACACTGCCGGGCAAAAGAAACGACACCAAGATTTTGAGAGACTACTGAAAACAAATCACAATTGCGTTGGATATGCAAGAGATATCCCTTTGAGATTAGGAAGTTTTATCAAAGACATAATGTCAATCAAGTAACACTCATCTAAATCCAAGCATCCTTTTAATCAGCTATGACATAAAGACGTAAGGGAAAATAACTGAAATAATTTGGTATCGTTTCTTTTGCTCGGCAGTATATAATGGAAATAACACTGTTTATCACACTTGGTGTTTGGTCTCATTACTGTGCGTATGTCTGTTCAACGTTGATATAGAATCTTTGCTACAAGTACAGTGCACAGCCGTCTAAAGAAATTCGTGTTTAAACACTGATAGGTTATACGTACTCTTGAGCTGTGTCAAACCAAAGACAATATGGTAAAACAGGTAACCCAAACTTCAGTGAACCTTGTAATGTGCATTAGCCAACGATGGTACGGTGTTCACAAGGAATTTAACAGGTCGTCGTTCGACATGTCCTTCATTCTTCTGATCGTTGACTTCACTTCTTGAATGTCTCCTTCGGAAAGATCGTCATAGAGATTACTTAAATCTCCTGACAGAAGTTTCAGTGCTTCTGACTCAATGTCGTCTGCTTTCAAATTGTAAGCTTCCCGCCAACTGTCAATGTCCCGTAAGAATGAGATGTTCCCGTGCGCTATCATCGTCATGTATTCACCGTCGCTGGCGGACGCCTCTGTCTCACGAAGATCTACACTGGGAGAGACTCTTTCCTTCTCCAGATCTTTTTTTGCTACTGAGCCGTTTGCTTTTCTGGGTTGAACCTGACATCTGCGTTGGGTTTGATTTCGTTTAGTGTTGTCATTTGGTGTTAACTTCTCTCCCACAGTTTCGAATCTGCTTTGGTTACGTTTCACAGCCTCTGTTTCGCATTTCCCTCTCCCATTTGGTTTACCCCTTGGCTGTTTAGCTCCCCGTGAAATGCTGTATCCCGCTCCACGGCGTTCAGAAACGTTTTCGAATCTGTCACTTTTTGTGTCCTTGAGTCGGGGAGGTTGTCTGCCGCGACCTGGCCGAGAATAATCAGGATTAGGTCGCGAGTTGCCTCTACGATTGCTTGACATCGTTAGATCTGAAAGCGTCTTTCGTCTAACCAGTGACAATTTCACTGAGCTTTCGTGCGATTCTTTCAAAACGCTCTTGGCAGTGAGGTTGTCTCGCATTGAAAGCGCTGATTTGTGATCTTTTCCACTTTTCTCAGTTGGTTTTATTCTTTTTTTTGGCTCAAGTTCGAGCCTTTGGTCATCGTTTTTCGACTTGAGGTTCACAACTTCAGAATCGTGTCTGTCAGGTTTGTTGATGGCGGATGTAAACGAGTGCAGCCTTGGAAGAGTCGCTGCGTTTTTCAACCCGCTGACCTTCTTTAGTGTTGAAACCCTCTGTTGCTTGCTTCCATCTATGAACGTTCTGCTTAACTGTTGAGGTGCTGCTGAAGTGCTCTTCAACACTGCCGTCTTCAGTGGAGATGCAGTACCTCTTCTATTAGACTGCTCCCATTCATGTTTATAACCATCGGGAGTGCAATGAACTCTTCGCTGTCTCCTAAGATCAGCCCTTTTCAACTTGGCCTGGTCACTCCTTGTCCGAGTTGTTCCTTTCCTCCCCTGTGTGTAGTGTGCCTGAATTTGCTCCTCTGTTTCTTCTGTGATGGCGCTGCACAGATTTACCACGCACAGTGGACCTTGATAATCCGGGTATTCTATCGTCTGCTCTCTTTGCTCTGTCGTCTGCTGACTTGCTTCCGTTTTATTTATAGACTGAACTTTTCTAACGTGTCTCTCCGAGGACGTTTTTTCTTGTTTCCTGTTTGTGTGCAAGCCTGAATCAATTATTGAAGTATTTCTTACGCTTGACTGCCAGGGATACTGGCTCAATAATGGCGCAGTGACGTTATAAGAGTGAGGTTGGTTGTCATCGAGAGTAGGGCTATTGTTGTAACAGTCATGAACCCCGTATATAACATTTCTTAAAAGCAACCTCTCAGTTTCAAATGATGTTCTACAGAGTTCGTTATATTCTCTCATATAATTTCTCACAAAAGGAGATTGTGCGTTTACTGTATTTCCCAGCCTTCCCGGACAAGTATTCAAATGTCCTGGCAAAACAGCCACCTCAGTCAGATCACATTCGACATTGTTGTCTTGGCGAGCTGCGTCATCACTTTTGGATGACGATGGCGATGAGGAAGAGGAAGATTGCGATAATGAAGACAAATATCTCTCACTGTCCTTTTGTTGACATGTGATGTCAATAGTGTCCACATTTAACGAGTCGTCGGCCTCACTGTCTTCTGAGTCACGGAGAACATTAAAAATACTTTCAGAACGGTCGTCTTTAACATAACCGACAAAGCTGTTAAATTCTTCAGAGTCTGAAGAAACAACCTCACGATCTTTTATTCTGTCATTATCATGGATCCGAATCTCATTATAACTTAAAGAGTCCGACTTCAGTGCTTCTAGAATCGTTTGGTGCTGTGCAGACTTGTGATCACCTACTACTGATCTGTGTTCCTTGACCACACCATTCACGTGAGAGCTTCTGGATTGCCGTGAACATTCTATGCATCCCGCGTCGTTCTGCTGCCCTTTTCCATCCTCAGAAGTATCATGAAGCAGCCCTGGTTCGCTTGTGGAACTGTCAGCGAAAAATAATGTTTCTAGAGTTGTGGATCTGGATTCATCTGAGATATCTACACTTTGAGATTCTCTAGTGTCCTTATACACAGCTAAATTTCCACTGTGTCCATCTCTAGCGTTCTCAGCTGGCACATCGTGAACGCGCCTGGGGTTGTTTTGAACCTCGCAAACTATATAAAATGTCCTACGTTCGTTGTTGATTGAAGATTCTTTAATCGTATCTTGATTGTCACCTTTTAGTACCCCATTTCCTTGGCACGACGAGGAACGACCTTTGTTGATGACTTTCTCCGAATGCTTGCCCTCGGACGCCTCCCTAGAATTTGATTCAGATCGGATCTGGATAGCCGCCCTCTCATTGTTTTCTCCCTCTTGGCAAGTCTTGGTATCTGTGTTGTGTGACGGTTTGCTTTGCTTGCCACCCGACGCTGCTGTCTCAGAGTATTGATTTGCTAACTGGGTGTTGGGTGCGGGTGAACTGTGCTGCTGGAGTTGTCTACCTTCAACCGTATCAGACTCTCTCTCCATGCTGGCTTGCGTTTCTTCGAGAGGACGCACAGATGAAGGCGACAAATGCACACTATCGATTTCAAACTCGGTGAATTTGGAGCTGGAGCCAACATTCTTTCTTAGTAATTCATTTTGTGCTTCAGTCACTTTATGTTTGAAATCGTTCATCTTGACAGTATCGCACTGCCAATTTTTCACAAAGGCCTGGTCCTGTTTAATTTTGTTGTTCACAAGACGAGATTCCAAAGAGTCTTTAGCAAAGTGTATTTCATCTCCAGTTTTATGATCTTCATTCGCGTTCGTTGCCATATTAACTTTACTCTCATCGGTGAGTGTTGTCTCTAAAGATGATGTTTGATTGCTAAGACCTGAGTTAGTCCTGGTAACTCCTGTATTTGCTTTCTGGTATATTGCGGCTTCAGTGCCTTGTAAAGTACCTCCACAAGCCCCTCCCTCATGGCTACTGTTTTCGATGGCAGGTGCATAAATGGGGTTTTGATTTGAGGGCAAACACCTTTCCCCAGACTCAAACAACGTAAGACAATTTTCATTGATATTTGCTTGATTATTTCCAAATGAAGAACAGGTCTTTTCGTGTTCCACGAGGTGTACACTTCTGGATCCATCGTTTCTCTGCGATTGAGAACATAAATGTGCACCATGTTCACATTCTTTCGCGAATTTCGAACTCGAATGAAAGCTCCCTTGCCTTATTTCACCATCTACCTCGAATTTACTTGTCTCCGTATCATTGTCACTGGAGCATAAGTCACCGATAGCGTTTACGATACTCTGGCCAACAATAATATTAGCACATGGATCATATGAGGTGCTGTAGTTCACTGGAGTCTCATACTGTACAGTTTTCCTGAGCTCTTTGCGAATTGTATTCCCCACTTGGCTGGTGTTGTCTTGTCCCAAAGCTACATCTCTTTTCTCTGTTGTATCCGTCGACTGTGTAACACATTCCCCTGTTTTATCCGTCGACTGTGTTACACACTTCTCTGTTTTATCCGTCGACTGTGTAACACACTTCCCTGTATTATCCGTCGACTGTGTTACACACTTCTCCATTTTATCCGTCGACTGTGTTACACACTTCTCTGTTTTATCCGTCGACTGTGTTACACACTTCCCTGTTTTATCCATCGACTGTGTTACACACTTCCCTGTTTTATCCGTCGACTGTGTTACACACTTCCCTGTTTTATCCGTCGACTGTGTTACATTCTTCCCTGTTTTATCCGTCGACTGTGTAACACACTTCTCCATTGTATTCGTCGACTGTGTAACACACTTCCCTGTTTTATCCGTCGAATTTGTTAGGTTACTTGTCTCTGTTTGATCCCTTTGTCGGGTATTACTCTTCCTCTCTGTTTCATCCGTTGATTGAATTACACTCTTCATTGTTTTATCCATCGACTGTGTTATCTTCCTATTATCTGTTGCATCCATCGACTGTGTTATCTTCCTATTATCTGTTGCATCCATCGATTTAGCTGTATCCGTCAATTGACTTACATTATTGTTTCCTGCTTTCTCCGTTGACTGACTTACACTATTGTTCTCTGCTGTATTCATCGACTGACTTACACTATTGTACTCTGCTGTGTTCATCGACTGACTTACACTATTGTTCCCTGCTGTATTTATCGACTGACTTACACTATTGTTCTCTGCCGTATTCATCGACTGACTTACACTATTGTTCCCTGCTTTCTCCGTCGACTGACATACACTATTGTTCTCTGCTGTATTCATCAACTGACTTACACTATTGTTCTGTGTATCCGTCGATTGTATTGGGCTCTTCTCTGTTTTATTCACTGACTGTGTCACAATCTCCTTTTCTGTTCTATCTTTGAATTCAGTTCCATGTTTCTCTGTTACATAAGTCTTTTGCGTTACACTCATATTCTCTCGTTTATTTCTTGACTTGGTGACACTCGTATCCGTTGTTCCACCCATTGATTCAGTTACACTCGTGTTGCTGGTTACATTTATCCGTTGGGTTACACTTTTTTTCTCTGATGTGTTCATGTACATCAAATCATTTACATCCCTCCCATTTACATCTGTCAGCTGATTTACACTTCCGTTCTGTGTTTTATCTCTCGGTTCCGCTACTTTCTTTATCTCTGTTATGTTGATCTGTTTGTTATCACTGGATTCTACACGTGGTATTCCAAGTTCGGTTTCACTTCTCATATTGGTTTCATCTTTTGTTGTGCAACTTATCATTATATCAGTTTTGGATTCAGGTGCATGCCTCGTAGCCACTTCTTGGTGTTTGGATTCAGGTGCATGCCTCGTAGCCACTTCTTGGTCAACTTGTTTGGATTTAGGTGCATGCCTCGTAGCCACTTTTTGGTCAACTTGATGACTAATCCTGCCAGACACTGCAATATCCCCTGTGTCCAAGATATGTCTAAGTTGACCTGATGCTATATTAGAGAAGCGAGATATTTTCTTCTTGGATTTGTATTGTTTGCAATCAGTTTCATTTGCCATTTCAAAACTTCCGCAGTTCTGTGATGTAAGCCGTGAATTATCTTCTCTTGTTCTTTCGTTCATGTCAGGAGTTTCTCTTAGACTTTCCAATGCCCCAAGGCTTTGCTCGTCATAACCTCCTTCAAAACCTTGTCTGTTTCCAGCGTGGAAGTCTTTCTCACAGTCAGTGAGTACGGTGTCTTCGTGAGCTTGACAGACTTCCCCCTGAGAGTTTGACTCGGTCACAATCATTTCATATTCAACGTTCCATTTGTTTTCGACGATCATTGCCATAGGCTGGTCGTTGTTTGACACTTTTCTCTTTCCCATGACCGTTGCGCGTGTTTTAGGCCACGTATCATCTGTTGATTTATATTTGCAGCTCAACTTGTACCGTTTGTTTTGATGATTGGACAAGAAATATGAATACTTTGAGTTACAGTCTTCTGGAGACAGCGTTGCCCCTGTTTGAGCAAAAGATGGCTCTTGCTCTTGACTACTTGTGTGTGTGACGTACACTGGTTGCCGGCGTCTAGAAAGCACCTGCCAGGATTGAACGCTGAGGCTATCTTCCATTGTTCCATTAAAGTCTGATGCATTTGTAAGAGAGTCTTCGTCTCTGTCCATTTCTGGATTGTCCCAAGTGTTGTGCAGGAAAGACGAGTCGTATTCCAAAGCAGGTGAAACTGTCAAATGTACGAGAAAGATGGTTTGGTTTGCAGTCTCAGGATCCGCTTGTAAATCTGTATCTTCTGAATTTGTGAAATTCAAATCTCTAGCCAGTTTGGTGTTTTCGGCATTTTGGCATTCTCCAATGGCAGCATTAATAGCTTTGTACGAAATTTCAGCTGCAATGTCAAGAACAGTATTTTCTGTAGCGGAATGGCCAGACAGAGATTCAGTTAATGCAACGGAATTGTCTCCTTGCCCAAACGTTGTTGGGGATGCTTGGATGGCTGTTGTTGGAACTTGCTGTGGCATTTGAAGTGTGGCGTTTACAAAATGTGAACTTCTCTTAGACTTTCGTCT
Source organism: Diodora aspera (assembly GCA_031471655.1). Lineage (NCBI taxonomy): Eukaryota > Metazoa > Mollusca > Gastropoda > Lepetellida > Fissurellidae > Diodora > Diodora aspera. The sequence goes on from JAUELE010240388.1 coordinate 9,733, forward strand.
ACACTTCTCTTCACGTTCAGCGTTTTGCTTCAGACTTAGTATCCTGTACTTAGCAGAACATGCAGTTGTGTCATTATAGCTGACAGTAGTATTCTCGTTCTTGTCGGAGCAGGGTGATATCAAAATTTCTGGAGTAGTTTGGATTGATGATTTTGAGTCTTCTGTTGGTTCTCCGCCCAAAATTTCCACGTTTTCGCCGATTTTGTTAGACAAATCATTTAGGAAGTGTTGTTCTTCAGATTCACTTTCCTCACTGCTAAGCGAAGATCTCATGTTGTAGTACATGGTCTCCCACCAACGACAGCAGTCCGAATCAAAAGATGCATACCCGCATCTGCCACGAACGAAAACAATATCATAGTCTCGTTTCGCCGATAGCATGCTATCAGTTAACGATTGACATCTCGACAGATAGGGATGCCCGTTGCAGCAATCTGTCCTGAATGTAGCATAACCACAAGGTCCCATAAAGAAAACTGGTGAGATCTCTTTAAATGTGCTTAGTTCAAGGACTCCGTTGTACGGCTGAGGACCATCCCCCATTTGCAAAGCTAAAGGATTGAGACATCTGTGAGCTTCGTTGGCATAAGCATTAAGATTACGGTGTTCTGCTGGCACATTTGGTATGATACTCACGCCGTTCGGGGAGCAACATCCATTATACGTTCTTTCTAGATTCAGGTTCTCCGCTCCTGTTGCTGGATCAGTTCTGTTGGAAAAAAAGGGACGCTGTTCTGCAACGCTAGGATGTATCATATTTAGACCTTCATCAGTTGTTACACAAACAGATTGCTCACATTCTGTTCTCTGTATAGACCTTAGAGGAGCGGTATCTCTGGAAGTAGCTGCAATACATTCATTGCTGTTCACGAGGTCAGAAGAAGATGTGGCCACACGACGACAGTGTTTAAGACAGCTACACTGGTCCTCAAAACGCCGAATACATCTTCTTATACTCCGAACACATTCCCAGGGCATACAGGAGTCAATCCAGTCGAAACTGAGGGATCTGTTGACAGCTGCTTGCCCACTTTCTTCACGCCACATTGTTGTAAATTATCAATGAGTCATACAATGTAATTTGAAATACAGTCAAAGTCAGAACTGAGCTCTAAATTTAACACCAGCATAGTTTTAGGTTCTTTACATTCGTCGTCAACCACTTGATTTCATTAATAACGATCTGTTAACTTCTCTGGTGAAGCAAGGGAAATCCAGGGCTCAAAAATGTCAGCGTTAATTCATATTTCAAACAGCAGATACAGAAACATCAGGAAGTCACCGCCTTGTTCTCACTACGTACAAGCTGTTAGTAACTCAATCCACCTGTACATAATTAATGACTTGTGCTCGGAGAAATATGCGCGTATCTCATATTGAATATCATTTGAGACAGTGGGCGTATCACAATGTACTGTTGTTCCCCAAAGTTCAAAAGCAATTTTAGATGCTGTATGGCCATAAATTTTCAGAGTAGTTGGTAACGTGTATAACACTAAGTTTCCAGAGAAATATTTAACGGTGTATAACACTAGGGCTCCAGAGCACTATGTAGCGTTACATACCCTTAAAGGGGAATATCAGGAAAAAATGAAACTTGGTGTACATAAAGTACTAATACTGTTTAGGCATCACACAAAATCTCATGCGATTAGGAGCGTTAATTACGTTGTAATCCGATAAAGAAAA